>VUQJ01006639.1:12466-25939 GCA_015108635.1 Andinoacara biseriatus | reverse complement strand
TTTTTAGCAGTTTAGCATCTAATTCATCTGCACCAGGAGTCTCAGACTCTGGGAGTGACTCTAATAAACTCTTAACCTTATTTTCATCAACTGTCACAAAACTGAGTGAACACTGGCTGTTTTGCATCATCCTTGAAAAAGGCAGGTCTTTGGGACTCACACATTGAGATTTATCAGTATAATACTGATAATAGTTATTAACTGGATCTGTGGATTCGTGTAATTTCTTTGCTTCCTTTGTGCGTTCATTCTTTTTGGCTTCATCTCTTTGTAATATTAAACATGTCATATCATTTTTATCTCTTTGTGATGTTAAAAGTGTCACATCATTGCCCCACCAGTTGTTGGTTGTGCTCCTCTGTAACGGAGCATGACTGTCTGCTATTGGCAGAAAGATGTCAGTAAACTTGCTTAAAGCCTTCTCAGGGTCAGATTCGTTCTTTACTTCGCTCAGCTCAGAGACAGCTGTCTTAATATCTCTGATTAAACCGTCTTTGTGAAACTTGCTGTATGACCTCTGAATGATTATCTTTTCAGGTACATTTCTTTTGTTTACAGTGACAGTAACAAGATTATGATCACTGCATCCTGTGATGGTTGAGGCTGGAGTGTCACATAGCTCCGGAATATTTGTATAGATGTGGTCGATACATTTTTGGCACCTTGTTTTAGTTTTAACTATCTGAGTCAAACTACACTCAGTGGAGAAAAGCTCAGTTCTCTTTTTCTGAGAATTTGAGAGCCAATCAATGTTAAAGTCACCCAGCAAGAAAATGTCTTTTTTTTTTTGGCCTTTCACTGACACCTTCTTTATTGATGTGCATATTTCTTCAAAATACTCTTTTTCAGATTTTGGTGGGCAGTAACAACATCCTACTAAAACTGGTTTGGTATGTGGCAGATAAATCTCAACCCAGATCATTTCTATATCAGACAGATTTAAGAAATTCAGGTCTTTAACTGGAATGTGATCTTGAATATAGAGAGCTACACCACCACTACCCCTACACATCCTTCCATCTTTCCCACGTGACCGCTGACCTTTATTTCGATCCTTCCTGAACAACTTGTAATTCTTTATTTTTAGATCATCGTCATGAACATTCTCATCTAACTGGGTTTCAGTGAGGGCTAACACATGTATTTTGTCACGTGTTAATATGTGATGAATGTCAGGAATCTTGTTTCTGAGACTGTTTATGTTCAGATTAGCTATACGTAAGTTTTCATATTTGGGATCTAAACTGGCCATAGTTTTAAAGGGAGAGACGTGTTCTCTCTGCCTCTCTCAGCGCTGAGCAGAGCATTCAGGGCTTCCTTCTTCCTCAGCTGTTGTCGGGGTGTTGTTCACTCCTGGTCCGCTCAGTCTGCAGCACAAACACACCACAGTTATTACTCTAATGCGCTGCTACATTGTTAGATAAATGCTTAAAAACAACTTCACCTCAGAACAGTGGCTAGATAGTTGAACTTGGACACAGTTGTGTATTCCAGCTGGACAATGTTTGCCCACCATTGTGTGTGTTCAAAACATCTGTGTGATATATTTCAGTGAAATGATTATAGTGAATATATAGATCACAAAATACTAATGTATAAAATGGAAATATATGGAGGGAGAGGGGTTGCGAATAAATGGTTGAAAAGTTATCTTGATAATAGACAGCAATATGTACAAATTGGTTAGTCCAAATCTGCATGTTTAAATATTACCTGTGGTGTTCCACAAGGCTCAGTACTGGGCCCCAAATTGTTCATTATGTATATTAGTGATATATTTAGATTGACCAATGTTTTAAATTTTGTGGTATTTGCGGATGATATCACTATTTTTTGTTCTGGAGATGATTAGTTATCTCCAGATTAGTTTTAAAGCTGTTCTTGTTGGGTATCAAGCCTTATATTAGGTATAATTATGCAGTAGGAATACTTTTAACTTCAATATTCTACTCATAATAACACGAAATACTCCAACAACAGCATGATGCTGAATTCAGGACTTCCATAAATATTCTCACATTCAGTTATTATGATCCTGTTGTTGCCAAGAAGACTTCTTCAGCATCAAGAATCAGCACTTCTGTGATGAAAAAAAAACATATAATTTCCCACTCACCAGCTGAACAAATTATTCATTAAAATAACACGAAGGAGGTTGGACGTCCTCTCTCGAGTGTCTCTGTGTTGTATTTGACTCCTGACTGCAAGCTGATGATGTCAGTGCTGTTACCATGGCACAATACAATAGAGACAAATGTACTGACACACAAACAGCAGAATAATAGAACTTGTTTTGGAGTTCTACCTGGTACAGGTGTCTGTAGAAAAGACCTACCAATCAGCTGACAGTCATGGATGTTTTCTGGGATAAACTTGACTGAATTCAAACTAATTCTAACCATGAAATAAATTTCCCCTCTAAGAGAAAAATTAACAGTATAAATCTTATACTGTAAAAGTTAAATTTAGCTTTTTTTTTTTCAACAAAACAAAAATGTCTTTTTGTTTAATCGGACATTTATTTTCCTCATTTGGTTGTGATTGATTTCAAACAGCCACACAACAGGAACTAGTTTTACTTTTACATTTTTTTACATTTCTGTGTGTCTCCATGATTTTTCCATCCGTATGTGTGTTGCATGCATTTTCTTATTTGTTTGAGTCTCTCAGAGGTCTGTGTTTGAATCTGTGGCTCACTGGAGAAGTTTGCAGAGATTGCAAGGAGGAAATGATGCAATTTTCCTTTTCAGCCTCGTTTAAAGAGAAACTTTATAAGCAGATGTGAATGTTGATTTTCAGATATTTGGGAAAATTCTTCTTTTCAGCTGTTTTTTATTTGGGTGGGCACTGCTCGATGTTCTGTCAACATAGACTCATAAGCGTACACACTGAGTTTACCTTGAAGCCAATCTGCTCTGAAGCACATTTGTGGTTCCTAAGGAAGCTTCAGGTCAACTTATGGGCGTAAAACAATTTAATTGTTGTAATTTAACGTTTGATTGCAGTTCTTGCTGCCAGTGGTGACCCAACCACTTATTAGGTTTAGGGGGCAATTACTTTTTCACATAGTGCCAGGTAGATTTTTCCCCTTCATAAATGAAATCATTTACTTTTTAAATGATTTACTTTTTACTATTTAGATAATGCTTTAAAAAAAATTGTCCAAGAAGTGCCCACGTGTGTTTAGCAGCACTTGCCAAATTCCATCTTTATACTGGCTTCAGGCTGGAAACCGGCCATCCAGGTGGCTAAAGCCTCAGTCAAACAAGCCTGGAGACCAGTAAGCGACCGCCTGATAACCTCAGATCACTGTGGCCTACAGCAACCCTCGAATGACTGAAATTAAAAATTTAATCTGCAATGTGCTCTGCAACCGGTCTTTGCCGATCAGTCTCAAGGCCTGTGAGACTGAGGCTTAAATCCACAAAGAGCAAAAAACCTCAGAACCAGAACAGTTCGGCTAACAACAGCCTGAACATAAAGAATGTGTACTGGAGCTCACAACAGAAATTATGTTACTTATTTCTGATGGATTCGTTCCTCCATGTTTCCGTCCTGCCAAATCCCACTTTAAACACAGTGTGTATCATAAACTTGTAATATTTATAAATAGCTGTTATAAAGTGATATAAAACATAGTGACTTTCTGTTTTTATAAATTAAACAATTTGACTTTTTCCTTGCTTTATAATTATTATATTAACATGAGTCTCATTCTGTTTTATTAATTTGTGTAACATAATAAGCATGATACATGGTTTTTAAGCCCAAAAGAATTCACATTAACAGTATACCAAAAATACTGGGACAGAAAGTCCATAAATGGACAAATATGTTACTAAAAGCCTTCACAGCCAGTTTTGTGTGACCCAGTGAGCGTACAATATTACAGTATGTTATCAGTATTTCATGTTTTTGAGTCTCTGTCGTCTCTGTTTCTGTTATCACACATCTAATAGAAAGCAAAGAGACTCCTATTCTGTACAGTATCTGTTCATTCTTGAATTTTGTAATCTACAATAATCGATACTTACTAGTAGTATGTGTACATTTATATTACTATACTATAAGTATGCAACTGCACATTAAAAAAAACAATCACACAGCACTGATTTTTCCTTTTTCTCACTTTATTCTTTTGCTGTTTTTCTTGTAAGAAACAAGCAGCCACTTACAGATTCAACACGTTCACTTCCCAACACAACGAGAATCTACAAACACACACAGCCACTGAGCCGTCACAGCGCATTCAGGACAACAAAACCATCCAACAGTAAAATAATGCCGTCGTTGTAGGTAATCGTAGAAAAACAGCACCAGTTTGTGTGAACCTGCGGCGATCAGAGGAAGCTTCACTCCTCTTCACCTGCTCATGTGGTGCTCTTCATGCATGGGTGTCGGAGTGGCACAGGTGATTCACGTTGGCACATTTGAACAGAAACAGAAAAACAAACATCCTAAATATATATAGAGTACACGGACAAGAAGACGTGATCGTGTATAAATATAATACTGCTAGGCAGGAATGAGAGGGTCAATGGTTTATCTTCAGCCTGTGCAGCTCAGTCTTCCTGCTCTGTGGAGACTCACTGCTCTCATAACATCCCGCTTTACGTTCCTTTCATTTCTGCAGCCGTAGATTTTAGGGACCGTTCTGGAATAAATAATCCTTTTCAAGTTTTATTCACACATTTGCTCTCAGAAGTGATCTGTTATTCTCATGTTCTGTAGTAGTAGAAAGCATCTCATTGTGATCTTTAACCCTCAAGCGACCAAAATATTTCAGCGACTGAAACAAATGAGCGGAGTCATTTATGACTTGATTATATTCTATTTGTATTTATCATACCTGTACTGTTTCTGTTATCTGTGAGCACCATTACCTCACAGGAAAAAGACAAAGATAAATACTGCTTGGCCGCCTGTGCTGAATCTCCTGGAAGTACAAGTTCTACAACACATGAACAGGTCTCAGTAGATCTTAATGGGTGCATATGTAAGAACCACAAATACGAAATGCTAAAATCACATTAAATATAAACCTGCCACTTTCTGTGATGTGGCTTTATTACAGTAAGAGTCATCTGATTTTTAGTAGCTGCATCTACGGTGTGAATTTGAACATCCTAGATCGCATTGTTGTCGAGTAGGCACGTTCACAAAGTTGAAACTTGGCCGCCTGCCTGCCCGACGTAGTGACGACAATACCACATCACTCTTTTTAAGGTGAGGGGTAAAAAGGTTGCTGGTTCGAAGCTGAAGCCTTTTTGTATGGTTTGTATCGTCTCCCTGTGCCTGTGTGAGTTTCCTTCCTCACTCCAAAGATATGTTTGTTAAATGAAGTGGTGACTGTAAATTGGCCACAGATGGGGGGCAGATAAATGGCTTCAAGTATATGAATGTGTGCCTAAAATGTAGTGATCAGTAAGACTAGAGAAGCACGATATGCATCACATCTCTTTGGATATAAAGTATCTGCTTTAAGGCTTTTGCAGCATTAAATCATCCTAATCAAGGTCTCTTATCTGGGGAAAACATCCCAATCTAGTGAATAAAAGTAGAAAATACAATAAAACCAAAGCCTGTAATATTTAAACGTTTCATTATCCGTACCTCACCTATCCCTGTAGAAAACTATAAAACACTGTAGTAGAGTGACAAAATTATGGCAGGAATCATTTTTCTAATGAAAAATATCACAACGTCACATATAAATGAATCCACTCAGTCACTTGAAGGTTAAAGAACATGTTCTTGTTCCCATCATCCACTCTGAGGTCTACAGACAGCACTGAGACGAGGACAGCGGACCAGATTTGGGACCAAAGTTATAATCCCGGCTAAGCTAACAGGCTGAGTTCTTCCATAACTGCAGGTAAGGCGGGAACGTTTGTGGGACATGTGACCGAGTCAGAGGCAGTGAGAGCACAGGGATGTTCAGAGTGCAGCTTTACGATGACACGGTGTTTGAAGCAGTTGGATTTCATCACCACACGGCGCAGTTCATCCATCAGAAACAAAAACACTGTTAGAGGAACCCACGATGCAGCGGGACGCCGAGCACGGTGGGCGGTGTAATCACAAACAGAATCCACACACATCTTCACATGAGCCTAACGCTATGGTGCCTACAGTGTACATCTGTCTGTGTATGTGTGTGTGCGTGTGTGACGGGGGTGTAATAGATACTATTTTAAATAATTCAACATCACTTCAGTTCAAACCATTAAAAACTGTACTGGTTTTGACCTTTCACAGTTTAAGATACAAGCAGGGTGATAATGAGCAGACTTTATCAGTGTTAATATGATCAGCTCGAATTTGGCAAAACAATTGAAATCTAAAGACAGCCCTTCACGCTTACATAATTAATCAGATCAGTTGCTCCAATTAAGACACAGATTAGATTTGTAAGAGTCACTTTGGAGAATCTCTGATCATCATCTTATCGTCACCAATCACAGACGCGTGCCTGAATTTATTTTCCCCTCTTTACTTTTATCCTGTGATTGAAAATCAGTGCAGTTTTCCTGGTTGCTCAGAAATTTACAAAACACAGCGGCTCAGACAGATGAAGCTCCCACCAGTGATTACCAGATACCACTGGAGCGGCCACCGGGAGGGGCCAGGATCCGAGCTGAGGACCTCTTCGGGATGTGGTCATCAACCTGAGATCCTGAGAGATAAACACATACAGTACTTTTAAATTTCTTCCAGGACTTTGGCGTAATCTCACCAAAATCACAAGTGATTTTATTCCAGCTCACCTGAGAGACTAAAGGAGGACTCATGGAGGTCTCGGACTCCCATGTGAACTCGACCACAGGGTTTGCCGGGTGTCTCTCCATCGATGGGGCCCAAACCGAGCTCCTTCTTCACGGTGTTTGCAACCTTGGCCACATCACCCGAGTAAGGATCTCTGTCCACTCCTTTGTAAGCCTGAGTCTGAAACAGGAAGGGGTGAAAGGCATGAATTTGATTAATACAGCAAATACAGTTAGATGTATCTGCCATTTAATTAGCCAATAAATGGATTTTAATAGATAGGAACATGATTCATGATTACACGATGCTTTTAGAGTTTGAGATAGACTAGTTGGATGGTACAACATGAGCAGTAAGTTCAAATTCAAAGTTGTTTTATTGAAGCTAAATCTTTTTCTCCCAATAACTATTGGCTTCACGGGACAATAACACTGAGAGCACCAGGGTATGCGCACAGAACCTAAATGCAGAAGGAAAAATAATGCAGCAAAAAGTGAAGCAAGCTTTTATTGCTGATGAAAAGTTCTACATTTTATCCACAGACTAGTCAATAAACGATGAAGGGAAGACAGGACTATTTATACACGGAGGGTGACTGGGTGGCGTGGTGGTGCAGTGGTTAGCATTGCTACTACACAGTGAGAAGGTCCTGGGCTTGCGTCCAGCCTGGCGCCTTTCTCTCTGCAGTTTGCATGCTCTTACTGGGCCTGTGTGGGTTCTCTCTGGGTACCTGGGTTTCCTAAGACGTTGTAACAACATTTTTGAACTGTAGTTGCTTGGTTGGCAGGATATTTTTGTGCTTTGTGTTGCATGAGTATGATCAGTTCGTCAGCAACTGGTATCACCTGGGCAGTGTTCCCCAGTGTAAAAGCACACTCCACTTGCTCCCTAGGGAAGAAGAACCACTCTGGTCCTGAGTCCTACATGCAGCAGAATTCACCGTGTTTGCTAGCACACATGCAAACATGCCAGCCTTACTGACTGACATATCTCATAATTGGTAATTTAGTTTTGTTAATTTCAAATAAAAGATTTGTGTTCGTTCACCAGGACAAGAATAAGTTGGAGAATTAAATATATTAATTTCATCTGATACTTGTGGTTTTAATCCTAAGGAGTACATTCAAAAGTAAGAAGAACTAAAAGTGGTCATATCTGGGATTACTACAAATACATTATTTGCATTTATGATTGTTTGTAATGAAGCTGACATTGTAAATTGAAGGGGTGGGTTGGGGATTAGATGGAGTATTTACCAAACTGAGATGATATACTGTCTGTATAACATATAAACACACAATAAAGCTATTAAATCTGATGCTGAAAGACTGTACTGATCAATGTTAGAACTTTTAAATAACCATGCAAGATGATTCCACTTAAATATGAAACAAAAACTAGGTGTAATTTTTGGGACTGGAATAAAAATAAAAACTAAGTTTAGAAAAACTGAGAACTGACTGAGAAGATATCCTGCACTCGAAAACAATTACTAACTAAAATGTAATAAAAACAAAGGAAATACCTTTAGTTTCAGTCTTTGCCAAAATGGTAGGGAAAAATCAACCCAGCAAGCATCAGGAAGGTTTTGGTGAAGATGTGTTTTGTAAATAGTGTTTGTATCTTTATTCCTATTGTAAAACCTGTTGTGAAACTAATAAACTAATACTACTGAAATGAAATGAGATAAAAAGCTCTAAAAACAAACATGGCAGTGCTGAGAGGCTGGGATGGAGGAGGCTTTTACAGACAGCAGCAGCAGCAGGAAAACACTGCTGGCATCCAAAGACAGCAGAAGCATTAAATCCTTTATATGGACTGTCAGATCGGTGGAGTCAGTAATCTCGTGATGGCAGTGTTTGTGGGAGGCTGTCAGCTGACACAGCAGAGCTCAGCATAGGCCTCACTGTCCTGTTGTGTTTTAATTATCAGTGGAAACTCTCGTAACATATAGGAGAACCTTTGGAACCAGTTTTTATAAAGTGATGGAAGTGAACGCACCTTTTCCCTTTGGACCATCTTCTTGTAGAGGTAGTCGGGGAAAGTGCGCTGAGGGTAGAAC
This sequence comes from Andinoacara biseriatus, assembly GCA_015108635.1. NCBI lineage: Eukaryota > Metazoa > Chordata > Actinopteri > Cichliformes > Cichlidae > Andinoacara > Andinoacara biseriatus. The sequence continues at coordinate 17,112 of VUQJ01006639.1, read as the reverse complement.
TTTCCGGACCCCTCGGCACACATGAACACGCCGTTCTCGCACACTAAACGACCTCGGCTGATGGTGACCAGAGGAACGCCGTGGCAGCGCAGCCCCTCGTACAGGTTGAAGTCTCCGCCCTGCACCTGAGTGCTCACAGAGATTGTCCTACACACACACACACATACACACAAACACACACTCAGAAAGTGATGGATGTGTGTCTGTATGCGCTCTGCTGAGTCCAGTAATAAAGATGATTCATGTCACATATTTATGTTAATTTACAGCCTTGTACCTTGTTGCATCTGGATCCCAGACCACCACGTCAGCGTCAGCCCCAGGGATGATGCGGCCTTTGCGTGGGTACAGGTTGTAGATCTTTGCAGCGTTGGAGCTCGTCACCGCCACAAAACGATTCTCATCCATTTTTCCTGTAACCTTAAAAATATAGAAAGCCCAGTCAATTTCAATTGGCATAAAACAAACAAAACTTTTATTACTGTTAGAGAGTATATTATTACTGTGGTGGGTACTTGTTTTAAGGAAACTTTATCATTAGGCAGTAAATATGTCTCAGTAACTTAAAGACCATCAGCTGCATCAATCACCATCATTTCCAGACTGTAGTACTTTGTTTATTTTAAAAGTGGTTCAGGCAGTAACCTGTGAACAAACAGCTTTACCTCTGCAGTGAAGATGATTCTGCCCACATGCACCACCACTGTGATTCAGTCTGCGAGCTAATGCTGAGTAACACAGGCCTGCTGTATCAGCAGGAGCAAGCAAGGAGACTGAGAAAATGTCTGAGCAGGTTAAAATATATTTTATATAAATGTATTAAAAATAAGACGTGGCTTTTGGTATATTTCATGAAATATTTTAGCATTTATATTTACAATTTTTAATTCATCTGTGAGAACCATCCATGATCGAGTCACAAGTGGACAATCCTTTCTAAAGTTCAGTCGCTGCTAAGCGGTGAGCCCCGAGCATTCCCATGTTTTTTACATTCCAGGTTGCTATTGTGGTGGTCCATAAGCCGCTTCCCCAAAGGGGATTTTGTCCCATTGTTGGACAAACTCCAGCTCCTGGTCTTGGACTGTAGCTGATGATGGTGCTCCTTGTACTGCTTTGGAGATCAGCTGAGAGCCACATTAACTAGATAATGTGGCAGGTGAAGAAATGGTTCATGTGCTGCTAAGGTGGCGTCACAGAGGCTTCAGAGCAGAGCAAGGACAACCACCACCAGCTGCAGTTCAAGATGGTGCAGTATAACTTCATTCACTGAAGAAAAAGTTTATTTTTGATGCAAATAACTACAACTAAAACTAAACTGATCTGTGATTTAGGACCATCGCTCAGGCGGAGTTTCTGAAGCAGTGAAAATATCAGGCACTATAACTGAGCTTCAGGTGGGTAGAAAAGCTCAGCAGTACATGTGCAATATTTCAGGTTTTTATGTGTGCGGTCGATGGGTGTACCTACCACTCCTCTCTCCCAAATGACGCTCATCCTGTCCTGGACTCCGGGTACTCCATGAGGGATCTTGGTGAAATCCTCTTTGCCCAAAGCTCTCTGCTTGGTACTGAATGGACGGTGCTCTGATGCCACCACGCTCAGAGTGTCACTGGAAACAGGACATCCACATTTAGTTTATAGGAACGTTTTTATCCACAGCACCGTCACAGTGGTACAGTATACCGATACAGCACACATACTTGCCCAGCAGGCCCATGAGGTAGCTGGGTGTGTTTGGGTCAAGGCGGAGAGGCGGGACGATGACGTGGGCGGCGGAATGAGCCCAGTCCTGGTGGTAATACTGCATCCCATTCAGCACTGCATGAGCAACTGTAGTCTCTCCATGGACCACCTTACCTGAAATTATAAAATGTGAAGAGTAGTCAGTGCCTCATCCTCTCCATTATTACGGTGACTGTTTTGTCAGGCAGTAAGCTCACCCTGCATCTTAGCAGCAGAAATCATGTCTCCAGCAGACATACAGGACACATTTACCAAGTAGATTGGGCAGCGAGCCTGCAGTCACACAAATAAAAATCATTTTATTCAGTCCTTTAATTATTTATCAATAACTGCACACAGACAGGATATTAAAATCTTTTTACCCTGTTGGCGATGGTGACTGCTCTGTGAGTCGCCTCAGACTCCAGCTGCAGACAGAGTAAAATCACAAAATGACATTTTTTTATACCTACAGGGAAGATACGTAAATGTCAGTCAGTGTTTTTAAATGCTAAATGAAGCACTGAAAGTGTCTCCTCTCTACTGTAATAAAAAAGGTATTTCACATCTTCAAAATTAGGTTAAATCAACCTTATAAAGGAACTTAAAAAAAAAAATGTCATAAGTGTAACAGGTGCTGGAAATTTCTTTTCTACACTAACTGAACACTCCAAGGAGTTTGTACTACAAGCCACATTCACATATGCATACATTATTCACTATCACACACATGCTCACACTCCTGTGGCTGCATAAGGGGTAAGCCCAAATACCCAAGGCCACTGTAGACTACAGCAGCGACCTTTGGATTAGGATTTGACCTCTACCTCCTGAACCACAGCCCCCTCTGTCCATCGTATATTTACCTCTTCTGGTCGACTGATCTCTATTCCCTCCGGCCCACTGATGCCCAAATCCAGAGCCTCTTTGGCACCCTAACAACACAAATACATTCATTCTAACACAAGTTCTATTTGGTGATTTTACTTTGATAAATAAAAGGAACTTTCTAAGGACACTGATCACATTTGTACTGTACTGAAGGCTGACGTTTGTATGCTGCTATTTCAGTGTTAGCACCTCAGCCACCAGCTCTCCGTTCTCTGCGTGGACGCGAGCGATGGCGCCGATGTCCTTACAGGTCTGCAGAGTCTGGTAGAGCTCTGAATCCCGCAGCATCATCATGTCTTTGTAGGCCATGAACATCTGGAAGGAGTTCACGCCATGTTCCCTCACCAGGGTCTCCATCTCATCACGCACCTGAGGGCAGTTCAAAGGTTACGGGTTCAGCAGTCATGTGTCTGGACTACAATTAAATGCTCACAGCAAAAGGCAGCTGCTGCATCAGGCAGTGGGATGTGGGCATGGAGTGAAAGAGAAATTGTGTGTTAGTGTGTGTGTGTGTGTTTGTTTTGTGGGGCATGAAATGAGCTTGGAAACAAGCCACAATGAGATCACATTGCCTTTACACTGGTGACTATAACAGAAGAAAACAGAAGAATCAATTTAATTCATTCAGACAGCAGTAAAAGAAACTACACAGTTGAGTGTTTAAAATGCTGAATTGTGCTGCAGTGAATGGGGTGTAAAGGTCACATCATAGTCATGAAGTATTGATGAATGGGGCAAAACTTCTTCCTTCATGGTAGTATTTCCAAAATCATTCATCATCATTCCGTTTACAGCCTGCACCGTTTTGTTTATTATTATTCTTCCCCAATCTTTTATAGGTATTTTAATATTTTTATTGTTGTCTGATAACAGTGCATGTGTTTGTCATCAGATATGCACTCACCCCTTACTACAATCAGGAAACAATTAATGGAAAAAACTTTTGTTTTATTAAAGGTTAGAGATGTCACAATGAGATGACATGGTTAGTCAACACTTCTTGTAATCAAGCCAACATTTAATCTATTTTTTAATGAGGAAACATTCTCAGTGTTTTCAGAGAGAGAATTTGCTGCTTTTTCCGTCTTTAGTGTTCTTGTAAGGAGACTGTTGTCTGAGGTCTGCTGTCATGCTACCTGTGTTTGTGTTGTGATATTTTTGAGATTTAGATTCTTTTTTTTTCTTCTTTGTTATTCTGGTGACATTTTGCATTTTGGTAATATTATTTTTTTTTTTGGGGTAATCTGTGCTGTACATTGTACATTGTTTGTAAACCCCTCTGAAAACCTGTGCTGTAACCTGACTTGATGACTTTCAGTCACCAGTTCCATTCCTCCCATGCACATCTGCCTACTTCATTTTCTGCCATCATTTTCATCATTCCTGAAGAAATATTTTCTGATTTTTATTAAAAAACTACCAGAACTGGCAATCAAAGCATGCTGTGGCACAGATATTATAAAAAAAAACCCTGCATTCTGGCATTAAACCTTTTACAATATGCAATGTGACACGTGCACAAAGTCAGCAGATGATATAGGACAGAGATTTAAGCCCAAGGCTGAATAAGGCACCTTGACTCATAGAATCTGCCTAATGTGCCCACTGAGCATGTGTGTTAACCCAGTTCCTGTGTAGGGTTTAAAGTAGGTCATTACACATTTCACCCACAAACGGCTGGCTGCGTTATTATTCACTCAGCAATGATAAAGCCAGAGGAGCCAAACGATGAATAGCAATATGCGCTGCCAAACTGTTTCCAAACTATTGGTCATACATTTTTAACCTTTACCTTTGGTCCCCACCAGGTCACCCCGACGTGCAGAGCGTAGTCACAGCATGCCTTGGCATCGGCCAGAGCTCTGCACTGCTCGTAGGCGTCCAGCAGAGAGCAGTGTTGTTCAGGCAGAACCAGAGCCATCACCATGGTGGTACCACCCATCAGAGCCGCCTGGGTGAGGTAACAGGGTGACCAGGGGTGAGAAGATGGGGGGGGGGGGGGGTAAAGAAAGGGAAGAAAAAAAAAAAAAAAA
>VUQJ01006633.1:5892-18844 GCA_015108635.1 Andinoacara biseriatus | reverse complement strand
CATTTCTACTTTATATAGACCACAAGTGAATGATTTACATATGAAAAGGAAGGATTTAAAAGCATGAAATGTCCCCTTTAAAGTAAAAATATAAGAAAAAATTCCACACATGCTGGCAAAATGCTGCCCCCGGTGGTGAAAGTGTTTAAATCTGCAGAGGATAAATATAAAAAGAACCTTTGAACTGATGAACCTCAACTGTACATCACTGGACATTTTTATACCATCTATGGTTAAAACTTTAAAGAGTACCAAAAAAGGTTTAGTTTAATTTTATTTCCAACATATTTTTACATTATATTAGCTTTTTTTATTTGTATGAAAGCTGTTGTAAATCTATCTTATGCATCTCTTAACCGCCCACAGCTGTGCCTCCGGCTTTATTGAAGCCAGTTTCTGTACAGTGGGATTAACCCTAGAACGCCAACATTGGGTGATTTTCACCCACGTGGGAGTGACAGTGTTATAAAACTCACATTAGTGTTCCAGGGTTTATGGAAAGTGAAATGGCTCCTCTAAATCAGCTCTGCAGCAAATCTTGCCACTCAGCAACCATCTTCGTAACACTTCTGGTGCTTTTTTTTTTGCAGTTAATTTGAAGGATTTTCTAAATTAACTCTGATTTCAAGGATGAGTTGGGACACAAATGTAGCATATGTAGAATCACGAGGCAAATCGGATTAAAAATTCACCTTTTAAGTTGAATTAGTTTAGTTTCATTTTAGTTTTAACTTTGCACTGAAAATGCAAATAAAACCCAGCGCACAGTGAAATGTGTCACTTTTACACTTTATTGTTTAAAGTCATTTACAAAAAAGTGTTTGCTGGAAACATTCGTTGTTTTCGCTTTTTACAAGCACAAATACACTCCAAACAAGAGAAGAGGAAGAGCGAGCGAAGGGTGTTTCTCGTGTAGAGAAACGGGGCCGAGATAACAGTACAGACAGAAGGAAGCCCTTAAAATCACACATGAAACAAAACTGGGTAAAGGAGGCAGGACACACATCTGAATCCAGATTTGAACTTTTAACCTGTGAGGTATCCTCAGTAGACCTTAGGAGTGTGAGTGTGCATGTTGTGTTGTGTGTGTGTGTGTGTGTGTGTGTGTGTAGGTGTGATGCAGATCATTGTTTTCTCCCTGAGGTGAGTTAGTGTGTTGCAGTCTGAGGATACTGGTGGACATTATCTGGAGAGCTACTTACTGTGTGGACACATGAACACACACACGAACTGCACACATACAATCAACATGAACGTATAAATTACAGCATCTCTCTCTCACACACACACACACACACACGCGCTACTTATACCTGCCGATACAAGTGTGTTCACGCAGACCTGAGGCTCTGTGTGAACAGTTTGGAAGTCACTGTGATCAGTAAAGCTGCTTCACTGATGGGAAGTTTCTACAGTTTGAGTGCGTGTCTCATCTGAGTGAAGTGGGCGAACAGCAGCGATGTATACAGGCGTGTGGGTGTGCAGCAGGAGAATCTGTGCTTTCACATAAAGCTCCAAATATCAGGACTGCGGTCTCTGAGGCCACCGTTAACATTTCAAACAGCAACTGATTAAATGATCTGTAGCAGCTCATCCTGAGCTTTTGATCATAATCATAGTCTTCCTCAGTAGATGGAGTTTGCCCTGGTGGATTTGGTTATTAATCACAAAATGTGTAAGCTAGTAAAGTCGCGGCTGCCGGAGAACATTTGTAGGGCCACAACTTTTACAAAGAAAGGTTTAGCCAAGGAAAAAAATCTTAATACTGAAATATTTGTGGTTTAGTGTATATCTGACTGTGATTAGTCCTTTTTCTTAGGTGAAAGTTTGTGGCCACGTTTACGTCAAAGTGATATATCATAGATAAGCTATTAAATATCTGCTAACCATCCATACAAATTGTCCTGTGCAGTGCAGCTGTGAAAGCTCAACACTTAGCTTGAACATGCAGTTTTTGTTCATATTTAAATTTCTATGATGCTTTTAATAAAAGCTATTTTTAATAATTAAGTACTTTTAATCAGCTATATTTCTGGGACAGTCTGTTATCTGCCTTCAATAAATAAATACAAATCCATCCATTTTCTTCCACCTATCCAATTCAGGATAGGGCTGGAGCTGGAGTCGATCCCAGCTGCATAGGATGAGAATCAAAATTTATATATACAAAATTAATAAAAATTAATTTTTCACTTTGCTTTTATCCTGAACCTGCCCTATCCTGGAGCCTGTTTCTTCTTCTAGTCCAAAGCCAAGGAGTGCAACTGTAGAATACAGTTTTCATTATACGTGGTAAAAAAAAACAAAAACCTAATTATGTATTATAATGAAATCAGAACTCTAGGTGCTTTAGTGTTAATGCACATAAACAATCTGCAGAAAAGGGCCTTTCTTGTTTCCGTCCTTATGTTCTACTATTCGCCCATCATCTCTCATAAAGGCGTAAAATGAGCCAGCGCTATATTGGACACATGTATATATAGTAACTCTTGTGATGAAAAGAAAAAAAAAAAGCTCTCGTTAAGCAGTTACCGTAAAGCTAATAAATGAAACTGAACAACTCTTATCCTTCAAAAAAATAAAGCAAAGAACAACCAGCCCTGATATGTGAAGCTCTTTTTGGAAAGCACAAGTTAACACAAAGACTTGATGAGCGCACACACAGCCACAAATGGAATTTGGAGGCTTGAAGCCGTGTGTGTCTGTGTGTGTGTGTCAAACCTGAGTCAAACCACTGCAGATGTGTTTTTATCTCGTGTTTTGTTGCTTGCTCGATGCATAAGACAGTCGGGACTTCCTGCATTCTGACTGTTCACATGAGAAGAGAAACCCGCTGAAATGACTTTAAGTGCCTCAGTTTGCATGTTGCATACTTTTAGGTGTTGCTAAACAAATAGTGTGCTAAATATTTCGCTGTCAGACTGCGATAGGGCACATGATTGTTGTTTAGAGGCAAAAAAAATAATTTTAAAATACTGGCATAAGTGCAATGCTGTTAAAAGACGTCAAATACATTCTGAACTCAATATTAATACCGATCAGAAAACCATACTGCATCTGGCACAGTAATAATCTTGCTGTAACTGTGCAGGTATACCTCAAACACCCTAATTATCATGCAGCATAAACCAGACACTGTCCACCCATGAGAAGGATCCGACCAGAGGGGTGCGCTGAGAAGCCAGTTCAACATATACAGGCTTTCTTTGAATGATGTAGGCTGCCCAGTGCACTCAGCTCTAACCACGTTCACTATAAGAGATGGCTGCAGCTTCCAGACCTTATGCCTACATTCTCTTTAGCAGCCAGCAGGTTGCAAGAACACTTCTGGTTGTATAGAAATCTATGGAAAAGCAGCTCTCGGTGAAAAAATTTCCTGATAACTGATACGGGCTCCTGGTTTTAGATCATAAATACCACAAGCATAAAATTACTATTTATTTGTTTCCTTCATCACCAACTGAATGCAAGAAAATTCCCTTGACAATGCAACACATTTTGCACGACTTCTTTCATCAGTTTTATTAATATGCGGCTCACGACTGGGTATAAAATGTATTCCTTACTTCAAAACTTTACACATAACATGGTCTGGAGCAGGTTATGTCATCAGCATAACTTAACCACAGAAACTAGAATGATTAACAGAACGCCATCTTTATACAGCCGGACTGTAGGACAAAGACACCTCCCTAACCCACTAATCTCAGTTTGTAGTACACCCCTCTGGTCTGGTTAGAGCGTGTGTGTGTGCATGTGTGTGTAAAGTGTGACATTAGCTACATGGCTGCGTAAAGATTCACTCACCCACAAAGATGTTTTACTTTAAAGGGAGGGAGCAGTCATTCAGGTCATTTGCTTGCAAAGATGCCTAGAAGACTCAGTTTCCCATAATGCTTTAGGAGGTTTCAGTTCCAGATCTATTGCTTTGGAAGTGAAAAGGCTGTTGTGATGGTTAATGAGACGAGAAGAATAACTGAAGGGTTTAAACACACAAAGGGAGAGGATGTGGTGTATAAATATGACAGATCTGAGCGGTGAACATGGTGGAAACAGACAGAACAAACCCTCAGAGCACACCTAAATATATCTGATTAACAATATACTGAACTTTCAAAATAAAATGCTTAATAGTATTGAAGTTATCTGACAGATAGAGGATGAAGTGATGCTCTAGGGCCATAAATAAACATCTTTGTTTAAATTAGCTCTAAGAGATGTACACGGATGTATATTGCAACAATAAACATGAATAAAACCGCACTTTTGCACTGCGGTGTGTTAGTAATTTAGATAAATACTGTTGTCGAAGGTTCTTTCCAGGAAACAAACTCAAAAAGGTTTACCCAGCAGTGTTGTTTGTTTGTTTTTTTTTGTCTCTGGTTTCACATGAAAATATAGAAATCTTTGTTGTCATTCATGAAAAAGCAATACAAAGGTCACTTAAAAATGAGAGCGAGACGAAAAGTCCAAGGAAAAAAAAAAAACAGATCTCGGAAGGTCCCCGTGTTAAATGCAGCATCCAAATAAAACTGCCGAAGGGATGCTGGAAGTTCCCGCTGTTAGTCGAGGGGTCCCTGAAAGATGAGTCTGATGTAGCCTTGCTCGCCGCTCAGCTGATGGGCGCAGAAGGGGCATGCGGCGTGGAAGGTGTGTGTGCCGTGAGGAAGCGGGATCTGACTCCAGAAGGCCGCAGTCTTCTCCGAACAAACGTGGCCGCAGGGGCTGAAGGCGTGAGTGGGCGGGGCTGCGTCCACGTAAAACCCCGCCTCGCAGCCCAGCCACAGCGGCACGTATGGCCCTTTGGTTCGGCACATGGGACACTCCCTGAGACGGCCCTCCCTGCCCTCCCTCTCCTCGCGGTGGTTGCCCCAGTTGTGGTAGCCGTGCACGTGGCCACACTGGAGGTAGACCCAGGGCTGCTTCTCGTCAGGTGTGTCTTTGCGACGCATGGAGGGGAAGGCCAGAGTGTTGAAGCCCACGGGGCATTGCGGGCGGGCCGCATTGATCTCCTGTCGCAGCGCCTCCAGGTGTTTGAGGGTGGGGGTGCGCGCCAGGCCTTCAGCAGTGCGCCACAGCAGGGTGGCGCCACAGAGGTCGATGAGAGAGCCATCAACGAGCTCCTGACTCTCTGTCTCCACCTGAAACAGAGAGGGAAGGTTATACCCTGAGATTATATCAGACAAGACTGGTAGAGATGAGACATGTCACTGCAGAGTGTTGGAGTTTAGAATTTATGAATTAATCCCATCTCAACTTGCTTTCAGGTTGCAGAAGGTTGTTCGGGTTTAGCCTATGTGGACTATGCAGGAATAATTTAACAATTTCCAAATAATTTTGTTGATTCCAGCTTCTGCAACTAGTGACCTGTCCTGTGTGTACACTGGCACACCTCTAACATAGTGCATGCTGGGATATATACTCAACTCTGAAGGTTAGAAGGATATCAATTGTGAATCACAGAGGCCTGCAGGACCTGTCTAACCACAGTAGGTGGCAGTGTAACACAGACATCTGCATCTCCCCCGCTGACAGATGTGGGTTTCAGAGAGAGAGAGGCAGGGGACTGACAGCTGGAGGCAACATGGCATGAGGAAATTGAAATGACGGCAGCAGACGGGGCAGGACTGAGAGCTGGTGGAAATTTTGGTGAAGTACAGTCTTAAAGGAAATGCTCAGTTTGGCTCCATAAGATCAGACAGGGTGGGAAATTCCATGTTGAGATAACGAGAGGTCAACAAGGGATAAACAGGAAAAAGAGAGAAACAAAACAAAGTTCCAATATAACAATAAGACATACAGAGATGGGAGCTGACTGGCATTTTGATGTCGTCAGTCATCCTAACGCTGACACTGAGGTCACCCTGTGATTCAGGGCGCACACGTTTCTGTAGCGGCAGCAGTACTTCGCTGCTGGATGACGTGTCCCTCCTGGTCTTTAACCTTCATGTATGCAGCGAATGTTCGCTGAGCGCATGTGTGTGTGTGTTTTTTAATGTCAGCAATGCCCTTCTTCACACTGACGCAGGAACACATTCACATCTGCCTAATAAAATCACACTCTCTAGTTCTATTTTTCCAGAGAAACATGCTGACCAGAATAAATTATTCATACAATGGGCAACTGAAATGAAACATGACAGAAATACAGCTGAATTCTGAACATCTACACAAATTTGACAGGCATGACAAACATTTCTACAGTATATTCCGGTGCGTTTACATTTCACAGTTAGAAAAGAAGAAAATATCAGCACTTAAATTAGCCCTTATCCGTGTAGTTGTCCCATATGCACCACTGTGCAGGTCACTGATAAAACACATTGAATTGTAACGATGGACTCAAAGTAGCCTGTTGTACAAATATCAGAATATAATATTTACCATAATACTACATACCTGTCAATAAATAGATAAAATGCTAGTGATAACAGATTAATATTAAGAAGAAATACACAAATTAACAGAACTAATTTTCTGTTTACCTGCGTAACAGCTCAGACTTTATTACAGTAAAGACCTGCATCACAAACTGGAGAAACTCTTGGCCCACATTTACTATTTATGAAGCGGATCATGTAATACGCGACTACAGTAATGATTTGAGCTGGTCTACTCCCTTTTCATTAAAGTCTGGCTTCATGACTGATGTGGAAATGCAGAAGCACAGACGACAGATGTTTCTCTCTAAGTCGGCAAACAAAAAAGTCTGTTTGCGCCACAGACAGTATAATGCATGGCTGTAGCTTCTGAAGCTAACATGGAGGTGCCAGTTGGTTGCAAAACTGCAAGCTGCACCACCAGGTACTTTTTTAGTGTCTCATGCACCTCTTGATTTTTACAGTTTGTGTCGCCTGTTTCACAGCTTCACTGCTGCACAGACGGTAGCTGAGTGTTTATAGACAAGTCGGAACCTTTTACGCAATCTATGGGCGACTGCAGCAATCTGCTAGCAACCAAACCAATCGGGGGATGCACATTTCCACCTCGTGACCGGTGGTTGTGACAGTGGTCTCATTCACCCTTAGTGTCATATGAAATGACGGACAAGTTACGGTCATGTGGTTAATGGTCATGTGAGTGCAAAACCACAATACTAGCACTGAATGGTGACTGTTCAGGAGAATACTGCGGTGAGTCTGGCTCGCCCTCAGCACCAACATAAACAGGTCACATGATACAACAATTCAATTCAATTTTATTTATATAGCACCAAATCAAAACAAATCGTTTTCCCAGTTGTGGGCTGGATTAAGATGGTCCACAGGCCCGTTCTTGCCCTCAGGCTGTATTTTAAATCACATGTACTGTGGCTTCTCAATTGGAACAGGTAAGAGTTCAGAGTCTTATTTGAGAGAAACAGCAGCAACCTTCTAGTTCTAAGGTTGCTTCTTTAATTAACCTACAGCCACTAGGAAAAATAAAAGACAATTTGAAGAACTATTTGTCTCCTCGGTGTATAATCGTGCTCAAGCTTAATGACACAAGGGCCCTGAGTCCGTGTAAACATCGGCACCTCCTCACCTCCTCTCAGAGTTTAATTTAATTACACTGAAGCAGCTAAATTATCAGGACAAAAGCTTGTATTAAACGCAGCAGGAGCTCAGACACCGTACTCCGATCATTTGTCATCCTTCATTAAAAACCAACACAGCAAGCTTACTAAAACCCACTGCTTAGTGTGTGTGTGTGTGTGTGTGTGTGTGCGTGTGGACTGCACTGTAAGATATCCCTAATTATGTCAAACAGAAGGGCAAACCAGCTGCCCCGCTGGCAAGGCTGAGCCAATCCACCCCAAAACTGAAACAAGCCTGTGCACATTTCATCTTCAGCTCACAGTAATGCCACACACACACAAAAAAAAGCAACAAAAATGCTTCTGATAAATCTTTATCCCATCATCTAATTTAAAAATTACACACCATGGAGTTAAACATTAAAGCAACAACTCAGAGGCTTTTGCCAAACATGCTGAGCCAACTTTTTCCTGACCATTCAATCACAATGTCCTTCAGATGTCAGCACTCTCTACGGCAGGGCACTTCTCTCATTAAGAGAAGTACACTTGAGGAAAGGGGGAAAACACTGTTACAAGCCAATAACATATTCAGTTTTCACCTTTTTGCAGTCAAAAATAATGTTTATTAATTTAGGTTTGCTTGAAGATTCCTGCTCTGCTCTTAGCTTTAATATAAAGACAACCAGTACCTAACTGGACTGAAATGACATTTGCTGGAAGGTTTGCAAGCAGCTTAATGTGTAACACCTGAGCAGAGTGGCTGTTTGGTGGGTTTGTGAGTTCATGTTTGGAGACTTTAGAAGGACAACTAAAGTGGCTGCTCAAAGTCTGTGGCTCGCGTGTTGTGTAGCCACCGGCTTTATGGCTGTAATCAGAGACACGGAGCAAACGTGGCACTCAAAGAACATTAAATAGAAATCTTTGGGAGATCATTTAACTTAAAAGATGGAAGTTGTCCTGCCCCTGCCACAAAAGATCCAATCCAGGAAACATTTGAGCCAACAATGTTGTTGTACTGATGCACATCTGCTCTTTGTTGAAGTAAAACTGTAGAGAAGTGTGCTTTATGTTGTTCTTGGCTAAGTAGAACTGGCAGACACGACAGCTTTCTAAACCTTATTTTGAAGCAGAGCTGCCAAGCCTTTAAAGCGGCTATCAGATGCAACTGATTTTTGATGCTTTTGCAGTTACATGCAGTTTTTATTCCCTGGTGGCCAAAATTAAAATTCATGTTAGGGCTCTTTCCCCATTCAGTTAGACAGGGACTGCATGGAGTTATTGCTGAGACACTGCCGAGTAGCAAAGACTCTAGATGGGACAATTAGTGTTAATTGCCTGTATATGAGAGAAAAACTGATTTACTTCATTTTCATCATGACACAAGAAAATACACATTTCTCTTTTTTGGGTTCGTATTTTTCCTCAAAGCCAACACAGGACACGTGACATGTCTGCAGTAGCAGGAAAAAGAAATTTATTCATCAAATTTCAGTGCGAACAAGGTTTTTTTTTTTCTCCTGCAAATAAGATTTTGGTCTCCACTAAACTGGTTTTGACCCATTTCAGGCATATTTTTAAAAAAAATCCTTTAAGTGGGGTTAAATAACTCAAAGCAAATTGTCCACCTGTAAGCAAAACATCAGAGAAAATGTAGTAATTTTAAATTAGATTAATATTTTTTTTTTGGTACTACATGTAAGAAATGGGTTTCTGTTAACATCTATCCAGCCTCCAGCTACATGTTAAGGGTGTGGGATAGGCTTTCTGTTGTAGCCACACGTTAAAGAAGCGTATTTTCAGAAAATATTAATATCTATTATTTATTGTAGTTATTTTTGAAGTTCTTCTCTTACAGGCTTTTCAGTTTGTCTATGCCAAACAGGTGAGATCCTCACAAAAGCAGTCAATATTATCCCAACTGTAGTGACACTGAGAATGATAGAAGACTCCACATGAGCCGTAACCACTCATATGTGCATTCAGCCTGACAGTTAAACACCATAATGCTTTGTTACCGTGCATAATGAAAATATGTGCTGTCCCATAGCTGGTAATACAAATGGTCAATCAGCTGTGAAATAACAACTAGATTCAATGGAGTATAACACACAGACTGGTGACTGTGTGGATGGGAAAGGGCAGGTGGAGATAAGAGAGCTGTTAGTTTGTGGAGAGACTCGAGAGCAGGTGGGACACCCGATAAAGGGATGGATTAATCTGAAGGCTGCTGACTGTGCTCGCAGCTGATGATATGCATCTTGTGGAGAGGAGGAGAAAGAACAGAAAAAACAAAGACCAAGTGAAGCACACCGCCAGCCTCATAAATCCAATCAGATAAATGTCCACACTGAGGAGATGTGGCAGCGCTGCGATTGGCTGAAAGGCTGTGACGTCAGCAGGAGGATCCTTTACACGGTCTTGTTACAAACAGCTTTGACAGGAGGACCTGCTGCCATGGAGATGGCTTCCTAGTGACCTCCTGGTGGTGTTAAGCTCTGACTGACCTCCTCCTGCCTGAGTGACAGCGTTGCTATGCGAATGTGAAAAAGTATGAGGTGGTGTGAGGGAATGTGTGAGAGAAATGTAAGGGTAGGATTTTGCCTTTAATTGAATGCTGCAGAGCAGAGACTGAAAACACATTCACCATCAGGCTGCAGTGACCACCACCACCACCACCCAGCTTTCTTCTATCATTTTAAATAGAGGCATTAATCACAGTAACTCACAATATTTGTGACTGCAGAAGGAATAAAAAAACTTTTAAAAGGCAAAAAGCAGGAATTCTGAATGTCTTCTTTGCAATGCCGCTTTCAGTGTGTGCATATTATTTAATGTGTTTAATGCATATTATTGTTATTATGCAACTTAATGTGTGAATTAACTTTTTATAACTCTCAAATTTTCTTTGCCCCAATATCTGTGTGAGCTTTTCTTCTTCTTTTTTGGTGGAATCTGTTTAGAGAATCTGCAGGTTTTCTCAAATCAATCAAGAGTATCAGTGTATTGCAAGAAGCCTGTATGATTTAAAATGCCACCGATATAATTTGTGGCTAACAGTTTTTATTTTATATATATATATATATATATATATATATTTTCCCTGAGAACATTAACATAGAAATATGTGTTTGATTACTCACAGAGACTCATTGTTTGCCTCAAACTGGCATGTCAAAAACAAAAAAAAAAATCCCTAGCTACCAACTCCTTTGGTCTCCACTAACTCCCTACTACCAGAGGGAGCTGGTAGAGACCAAGCAGAAACCTGTGGGACCGAACAACGATATCAATCCAAAATGTCAAAAACTGATATTCACCACTTTGGAAAAGTGGGAAAATTTAAAAGGAGGAAAAATGCATTTTTAGAGCCTAGTCGCTTATAATTACTTTATTAATATAGGATTACCCATTGGTTCAAACCATATACAGTATAAAAGATGGACGTAGCTCATGTGATGTCACCTGTCAGTTTCTAAACTCCCATTCGGAAGCCTCGAGTTGAGCCTTTTCCCTATTGCCATCTCGACTGGGAAAAAAAAAAAAAATGTGATGAGGAGGGGTGGGTCTGACTGAAGTTAGCTAATGAGCATGCAGTTTCCTGCCACAGTCAAAACACAGTATGCCCAAGATTTCTAAAACAGACTTTTTTTTTTTTTTAATTCAATATGACCAAAAATGAGCATCTGAGCCCATAAAAATCAGCTGGAAAATGTTTAATGAGGTCAAGACAGAAAGCTGTTTTTCCCAGGGATTCCTATAGAAAGTCTGTGTTTTACACTGTATGGTTCAAAGATGTTATGATTTGACCTGCCACTAACTGGGGCTGCAGCCCCCCAGATAGCAGCGTCTGTCTCTCGCACTTGTAACAGGAAGTTTTATATGAGCGAGGGGGGAAGTAAACAGATGTATGGCCAATATTTAACATCATCCATTAGATTGTGATCAGGTTCTAATGTTTTCTGTCTTTTAGACTGTTCAACTTATTTTTTTCTTTTTCTCTCATTTAAGCAACTTGTAAATTATTGGCTGGGAACATCCCGATACATAACTCACTCATTAAAATGGAAATTAAAAACAGACAAGTAGATACCAGGCAGCTGGAGTTGGTAGCTGTCTGTTAGGCCTCACTTACACTAATTTAAGTCACTAAACTAGACCTCTTGACTGTGCTGTTGGCACCTTTTGGAGCTTTTTTAAATGGAATTATCTCACGAATAATATGGCTTCTTGTGCCGTTAATTATTCAGACCATCCAAATTTGTGCTCCAATTTTGGCGAGTGAAGCTGTCTGTTATTTAACACTAATTAGCAGGTATCTGTCTCTTTCAAATGCCACATACAGTCACTGGATGCACGCTGTTACCAGATGTGTTAACTTAGCACTCCACCCCCAGGCCTTAGCACTTTGGCCCCCAAACATCTAACATGGTAATACTGGATATGCTAAAAATCAAAGCTTCAAAAAGGGGTTTCAAAACAAGACAAGTGATATTGACCGCTTTCAGAGAATACACGGCTGTACTGTATAGGATGTGCATGTGTTCTTACCATCTTTCCCCGCTGCTGTGCTGAGCGGGTTTCTCGCAGGGTGAAGACGTTGCCACAGACTGAGATCTCCCTCCAGACGCCAGGTTTGGAGTCCTGGCTGAAGCCGTTGCGAGGGTGCATCACCAGCACGCCGTTTGTGGTCAGCCCGTCCATCTGACCATCGGATGTCTTCCATTTAGCAGCTTTCTCCTGAATTTAACAAAAATATGTTGATGATTATATGTATTAAGTAGCCCTTTACGCAACATCTGTAGTACATTTAGCTTACAGTGTGCAGCCTTTCTACTGTCAGGTGTATATTTTAACCACATACAGACTGTGCTTGAAAAGAGTCAATTCCTCTTTCTATACTGAGCATGCACAAGTTTATTGTTGCACTAACAAGACATCAGTTGTTGTCCTCTGCTGTCAAGACAATGACAAATTGAGGAGGATGATGTTTGGTTTGAAATAATATGAAAAAAACAAGGAAAGAAAAAGCAAAAGCAGGTTAAAGGTTTTGTAATATTATGAGCGTGTGCTCTATGTCTCGTCTTTCATGGCTTGTTTTCCTCTTTGTGGTTCTTTGGTCTTTCCTTCTTTCATCCTTCTGCCTTTTTGCTCTCACAAACTCGCCCACACGTGTCTGAAGCTCCAGATGAAACCATGCTCACCCCAAGGAAGATGCTCTTGGAAGAGTCAAAGCCTGCGGCATAAATGCGTGCTGTGTAAGGCGGCGTGCGCTGGCATATGATGCGGCAGGCGAAGCGGGAGATGGTGCTTTGGACCGACTGAGTGTCTGCATTGCTCTGGCTGCCTGCCACTGTGTCCGTCACTACAAAGTCTATTGGACTCTCTGTGGATCGACCGATCTGGAGAAGAGAGATGGAAAGATTAGTCAACAAT
>VUQJ01006631.1:24826-43444 GCA_015108635.1 Andinoacara biseriatus | reverse complement strand
CCTAGGACTCACAAGTAAACCAGAAGTCTAAGAGTGAAGTGCTCATTTGGGGAGATATGGTACTATGAGGTCTTTAAGATAAGATGGGACCTGATTATTTAAGACCTGTGAGAAGAAGAATTTTATATTCTATTCTATTCTGGGTTTAACAGGGAACCAATTAAGTGAAGCCAATATGAGAAATATGCTCTCTCGTTCTAGTCCCTGTCAATACTCTAGCTGCAGCATTTTGTATCAGCTGAAGGCTTTTCAGGGAGGTTTTAGTACAGCCTGATAATAATGAATTACAATAATCCAGCCTAGATGTAATAAATACATGAATTAGCTTTTCAGCATCACTCTGAGAAAGGATATTTCTAATTTTAGAAAAATTGTGAAAATGCAAAAAAGCAGTCCTATATATCTGTTTAATATGTACACTGAAGGACATATCCTGGTCAAAAATGACTCCAAGATTTCTCACAGTGTTACTGGAGGCCAAGGTAATGTCATCCAGAGTAATTATCTGGTTAGACACTGAGCAGTTTAAATAACTGATGTGTTCATTGATAGATAAAACTGGTTGTCATCTGCGTAACAATGAAAATGTATGCAATGCTTTCTAATAATACTGCCTAAGGGAAGGATTTATAATGTAAATACAACTGGTCCAAGCACAGACTTCTGTGGAACTCCATAATTAACCTTAGTGAATAATGAGGAACGCTTCTATATTTTGGCTTAGTTTAAAAAAAATAAATAAATAAATAAAGACAAAGTACAGTTTCAGTACAGTTACAGTCTCAGTACTTCCTGGTCTGTGATTATTTTATCTATTGTATTTAATTTACCTGAGAGCAAAGTGAAGGTGACAGAGTATATGCCATTCTCCTTTGTGGCGCTGGTGCTCTCGGTGTAGGTGATGTCCACCTGGAACTTGACTGGCTTCTGGAAAACCGTCGGACCGGCTGTGGACTTGTACTCTGCCCGGAAACTGGTCTGAGAGATGACGCTGTGGCTCAGACTGGGAATCTGGGCAGAGAGGTGGAGGGATGGGGAGGGAGGGTGAGGTTGGCGGAGGAGTAAAGGTGAAGTACATCTGAGTCAGCAACAAAGGGCACACAGACACAGACATAACTTGTGCATCGGTTAAAATGGCGGGATGGATGTAAGAGAAAGAGATGGGAGCAGAAGGAGATGCTGTGTTGGATGTGTTATATCCTAACATGTGGTGACATTTTGATGAATCAGTGGTGGAGACCATGCTGACACCAAGACATGAACAGACGGCAATCTGCTGCACAGAGCTGTTGTGGTGGAAAGGGGTGGACAGTCACAATGTTAGCCAGGTTTTAATCATGTGGTTGATGTGTATAAGCTTTTACATTTTTTCCTGGGCTGCTGGGTTTCTGTAGGTCCTGAGTGGGCTGGTATTAATTAAATGAGGCAAGTGTGAAACTTTGTAGACAACATTTAACATCCTTGCACTGGCTAGTTTACAGTTAACATTCATCATAGAATGTTTGTGAAAGACTGATGAGATCTGAAAAATGAAGCTAATGAAAGAGCACCTTAAACCTGCAAAGTAAGCAAGTTACATTTCAGAATTTTTAACTTATGATGAAATTGCTAAATCAAAAGTGAAAATATACTGCTAGTAAACATGTTAGTTCACAATGAACAGTAAGGATTTGTTTAATTTACTTTGAATATTTTTAAATGTGCTTATGTGAGACAAAAAAATTATCAACTCTATTCCTGTTTGATTAATGTTTGACTCGCTATTGGTTAATCCCCTGGCGCTGAGATACTGTCGCACCGAGCTGAGAATTTCAGCTATTAGCTATCGGAACGGATCACTGTCACCCCAGTTTGCAAGCAGGCGCAGCCATTAGTACTAGCAAGCAGTCATCCGGTGCCCCCCTCCCGTCTGATAAAGCCGGCCTGTGAATTCTTTTCTGGATAGAACCATGGTAAGTATTTCCAGGCACCAGTGTTAACCATAAACAACCATTTTCATTCAAATCTGGCATACTGTGATCCATAATGGAAGCTTTCTGGAATAGAAGGAAGCAACGAAGAGGGAGACTTACCGAGAGGAATGCGTGCACAATATCGGCCTTTATGGAGCTGAGAGGTTTGTCTCTGATGACTATGAAGATCTGCTCTTCCTTCTCCAGGTTGATGAAGTTTCCAAACCATGACTTCTTAGCCAGTCTGCAAAAAGCAGATTACAAGTTGGGGCTTGTGCTACAAATCACATTCAGTATACCCAGGTTATCTTTTCCTTAGCAGCCAAGAACTGAGACAACTCCAAAGGTAAGAGAAGGGATGGGGTTCCTATATATGAGTTCAAAACAAATGAGACACTTGACTAATACTTCTGACAGATGGCTGAGGTATTTCAAATTCATCAGCACTGCTAGGTCATTTGTTACAGTTCAGAGTTGTACAAAATTATTACTTTACCTGGATTGTTTTTTTGCTTTTATGTTTTTGAAAAATACGTACCGAAGCATTTTCCACAACACTTCAATTTTTTAAAAATAGTCACCCCCAATGTGCTTTATATTGTAAGGTAAAGACCCTACAATAATTAGAAAGAATGACCCCCCTATGAGCAAGGACTTGGCAAAAGTGGGAAGGAAACCTCCGGCAGAACCAGGCTCAGGGAGGGGCAGCCAGGACAAAAGGCATAATGTGGAAGAGAGCCAGAGATTACTAATAACAAATGCTTAAATGCAGCGTGGGGTATAAACAGATTAAAAAGAGGTGAATGAAAAGAAAAACTCAGCGCATCATGGGAACCCCCCAGCAGCCTCGGCCTATAGCAGCATAATTAACTAAGCTTTATCAAAAAGGAAAGTTTTAAGTCAAATCTTAAAAATAGAGAGGGTGTCTGTCTCCCAAACCCAAACTGGGAGGTGGTTCAAGAGAAAATGGGCCTGAAAGCTGAAGGTTCTGCCTCCCATTCTACTGTTAAATATCCTAGGAACCACAAGTAAGCCAGCAGTCTGAGAACAAGGTGCTCTATTGGGGTGATACAGTACTATGAGATCTTTAAGATAAGATGGGGACCGATCAAGATCTTGTATGTGAGTAGAATAATTTAAAATTCTATTATGGATTTAACAGAGCTGATGAAGAGAAGCCAATATGGGAGAAATATGCCTGTCATATAAACATACTTTACCATGGTCTCTTGTCAACTACTAAGAGAATTTTTGTATGCTTCCAGTGCTTCCAAAAAGTATAATTTTAAGTATAACTTAAAATTGTTCAGCTGCTAACTGCTAATCATCACCTGCATAAAGTTACCATTTAGCTTGCCAGCTTGCTAAAATAATGCTACTAAATTATGCCACAGATTCACATTTGAAAAACTTGTGTTTACAAATTATATATGGAGGAAATTAAAATGTGGTTCCATCAAGTGAACACAATAAGCATGTCAGGTTTTCAGATACGTTGCCGTGTTACTCACTCTGGAGAGGAGTCTGGGGTGAGACTGGACATATCCTCCTGGGTGGGAACTGTGGATAGAAACACAGGTAAAAGGTCATAGCTTTATGTAAGTGGAATAAAATTTCTTAGGATATTTAATGAAACTGCACTTAAAGACATATTTCAGTGTTTTCTTTTTACACTACTAAGAATCTACTATCAGTATAAGTGAGTATTTGTCTGGCTGTGGGGGTTGGGAGTGGGGCATGGTGGTGGTTCATAGCAGCATCAAAGCAGCTGTGAGAAAAATACCCAAACTAAAGCAAAAATGGTAAATTTTCCATTTTCTTAATGAGATAGTTATCTTCTTTATGATGTGGCCAGAGGCTGCAGATTCTCATGATAAGGTTGGCAGCAGGTTAACTGGAGCTAAATACAGTCATTAAAAGCACAGATATGACTTGTACTTATTCCTCCAAGCTACAAGAATGCATTTTGATGCATAAACACACTCTGCTGAGTAGATTATAGCATGGATAAGACTAAGATATTAAATCTGATCTGACCAAACTGTGAGGTTTAATTTAACGTGACCTACCCGTCTCCCCCCTCGTACCTTGCATTTTCCTGCGATGGAATCGTGGTGAGCCAAGGAAGCTGTTCTTGATGGAGTTCAGGCGTGTCCTCCAGGGCATGCCACCAATAGAAGGGCTGGGTGGCGGCGTCGGGCTGGGTGTGCCAGCTGGGCTGTCCTTGGGTGTGTGCACTGGGGTGCCTTTGGGGGTGGGGAGGGGGCTCCCTCTGGGGGAGGGGTGGGGAGTCACCTGCGTGATGGGGACAGATTTGCCATTGTGGTCAGGGAGCAGGTGGTGGCGGCGGAGTGGTGACATAGGAGGTACTGGGGAGAGGGGGATAGAAAGCTTGGGGGGTACAGTAAGGGGAGGGTGGCGCCTTACACGAGGACTGTTGGGAAGGCAGGGGGCCAGAGGCTGGCTGGGTGTGGAGGGCTCAGATTTAGGGGTGGTGGAGGTCTGGACTGTGTTGGGAAGTGGGTTGGACCTGGTGGTTTGCAAGGGTTTCTCAGATACTTTAGGCTTGGCAGGGAGGGTCTGTGTGCGGGGGTGCATGATGGGGGACCCCATCTTTGGCTGGTAGGAGTTATGTATGCGGGGCCCCACCCCATTAAGGCGGACCTCGGGGGAGTGGGTGGGACTGCAGTTGGGGGACTGGCATAGGTCTGGAGATTGGGGTGGGATAAAAAACCGCCGGTTGGGCTGCGATTGTCATGCACCGTCACAGATGACAGCAGGGGCAACCAATAAAAAAGCCAGAGGAACACCACGGCCCAATAAAGGTTCATTCCCATTCAACAAAAAATAAAAATAAATAAACACCAGGAAATGAAAAAGGAGCGTTGCAGATGGGTTGAGAAGTGGAGCAGGCAGGAAGTGGTGAGAGTGCAAGAAAGAAAGAAAAACAGAACATGCAATTAGCACAGTGATTAAGCCAATCAGGAGGCAGCAGTGGAGGATTCATGATACAATAACAGTAGGGATGCACCGAGATCAAAGTAGTCACTTTATCCACATTCTCATACTGTGTAGCCTCTACAGTCCACAGAACTTGAGCATACAGAACATCAGTTTACTCTCATTTTCCCAAGATTCACCTGTACCAGTTGTTTTAAGACGTTATAACCTGTATTCCTGTACATGCCGCTTTTGTTTTAAAATTTCATTTTGTACATAAAAAAAAGCAGTATAAAAAAGTGACTCACTGTGAGTCTGTGAAGACAGAAACATTTATCTGAGGTTTGCTAACATTAGCCACCCAAAGTTCATACCCAAAGACTGTATATAAAAGATACTGTAGATGTAGCTTCAGGGTCTGAAAAGTGAAGCGAAAAGTGAATGTACAAGTGTTTTAAAATTCTGTGTTCTCTGGCTGCAAAAAGAAGTTGTATAGAAGGTACACTTTAAGGCACCTTGCAACTGACAATTTTCTATTCTAGCAGTGTCACTATGTTTTTGAGACAGATAAACCCCTCACTGTCCCTTCCTAAAATGCCCACCACTAGAAAATATCCATTCTTTAACTAGTCTGTGGTCACACCAAACAAGCTGGAATGTTGCAGCAAATCTCCAGAGTCTGGTGAAAGGAACAAGGTTGGGTGTTTTATCTTCAAACTCAACTTTTAATTAAAAAGTTTCAGATTATTTTATTTTTGTTTTTGTGCATCTGTCAACCGCATCATGACCAACACATTAATATCAGCAAAATTACAACCGTCAGCTACACATTATTTGCACTTCCTAAAACTAAGG
The DNA here is from genome assembly GCA_015108635.1 of Andinoacara biseriatus. NCBI lineage: Eukaryota > Metazoa > Chordata > Actinopteri > Cichliformes > Cichlidae > Andinoacara > Andinoacara biseriatus. Next base: position 37,697 of record VUQJ01006631.1, on the reverse strand, counting down.
CTTTCAGTTGACAGAATGAATTACTGATTACTGTCAGATACATCGGTGCATCCCTAATTACCAAGCAAGTGACTCAGCTTGAAAGCTAACTGATTTAGCTTCACCCTCCACCTGGGAAAGCAGCCAGAGTGCATGTCCAGTGCTGATGCACAATACTGTGGGATGAATGAGCAGATCACTGATAAGACAGGTCAGAGCAGTGAGAACCCACAGCTGAACAAACTGCAGCAGCAGAGCAGACCTCAGCAAATCAAAAACTGTGAGGCTGCAAAGCCTGTGGCGAGCTGTCAGCCTGTTCTCAGAACAGCATGTGTGAAGTGTGATTTGGATGAAATTATACTCTCATGTCTTCATCACTGGGTGTTCTAGACTCATGATTCAGTATGTTTTCATTACAAAAAAGAAATGAATAAAACATGAATTTTGCAAAAAGACTCAACAGCTAGTCACTTATACTTGTCAGTAAGTGAAAATAGTAACCGACTATGAGTAAAACTATTGAATGCACATATACATCGTTTCTTTGGTATGTATGAAACAGACTGAGCAATTAACCTCAGGAGGGTCTGTTGAATCCTAACTGGCACATTAAAAAAACAAACAAACAAACAAACAAAAAAAACAGCACATGACCTTTATTCATTATCTTATAAACATCACACACAGCTCCAGTCAAAAGTTTGGACAACGAGAGCGTCCAAACTTTTGACTGGTGCTGTATAGAAAGAACAACTAAAGACTGAGATCTGCCTCCTCTTCAGTTTGCAGTCTCATGCAAAACACACTGTGCTGCACAGAAGGATATAACAATGACATTCATTAAACAAAAACCTTCAGCGTGTCTTTGCTGGATAGAAAATATTTGATGTTACACAGCCTGCATCCTTGCTAAGGGTTTGTTAGTAAAAAAAATGGATTCAAGGAAACAGCAAAGCAACACCTGGAGGCTGTGGGTTGATCTGCACATGTGTCCTCCCTGCTTTGTCTCTGCAGCAGGTGGTTTTTTTTCTCAGTGATGGGACTGATTCTTCCACTTATTTGCTGCGGCATGAGAATCTGTTCTGTACAGACATTAACTGCAGGATCTTATCTGGAGTTTAGTCTTCACCTTTAGATGGATCCTTTTCCTGCTTCATCTAAAGCTCTGTCTGACATACAGCACAGCACACACTGGTTTGACGTGTATTCACTAAGCCAAATCACCCATCAGGGTTGTATCTAGAAATAATTCACAGCCTGGCAGTATAGGTTGTGGTCATTGTGGTGATAGTGATTAGTTCCAATAGCGAATTGGTGAAATTCTGAGCCTGGTGCAGCAAAACTAGGTGTTTGTGAGGTGTTTCTAAGCTTTAGAAATCTTTAGAAGGATACAGTGAAAGAAATGACACTGACGTTGTGTCAGAAAGTGACATATGGACTTCATTAGTTGTGCATAGTTGTTTTTAGTCTTTTAATGGTATTTGTTACAAGTTTTACATTTTCAAAATTGCCTTCCCTGCAGAGCTGCATTTTGACTTTTTTAACTCTACTTTGAATTGATCTGTAACTCACTTTTTTTTGCACATTTGGGCTGTACTGTACATCAAACAGGCTTATGATGAGGTCCAATGTGTGAGCTGCTGATGAGAGGCTGAAGTGAATGAATGTGTGTGTGAGTGTAACAGCAAAGCCAGCCAGCACGGTGCTTGTGGGGAAACCAATCAGTGCATGGAAGGGACATACACTTACCCTGGGACTGCTGAGAGGACTGGTGGACAGACCAGAGGATGCGCCACTGATTGACCGTGACCTACACACACACACACACACACACACACACACACACGATAAAATCAATATTCCAAAAGTGGACAATATGCATGATGCACCATATCACAATGTACACAGCAACACACAGAACACTGCACCACAAACTCAAAACTGGGCCAAGAACACTTCATTGTCTATCAGGGACAACATGGTTGTTTCCCCCCCAGGCCACAGTCAAAACAGACAACATTAAGCTTTTTGATGGCTGGGATGTCCGTAACACATGAACTCACCGAGTTCTAGACCTCAATTATTATTTTTTAACAATAAGACAGTATTGATTGGGTTTGTGTTTCTGTTTTAGGGGGTTAGATTGATCAATGTTGAGGCACAAAGAGGCACAGCAGGGTCTGAGCTTTTGAGTAAGTAACTTTTTTCCTTGTGCTATTTTAATTTCAAGTGAAGGAATAATTTTGTTTTGTTATTTTATTTAATTGTTTTATACATAAAACACTCAACTTCTACATTTCGATATACACAGCTGCTTCCTCAAAAGGAACCTTTACGGTTATTGAAATGTTTGGTTTTGACTGCATTGCAACTTTATTGCCTAGTTTCTTTAGAAGTGCAGCCTTTTGTTTTCTTGATCACTGGAGCACAGGTGCTATATCTAAAATATGATGCATTAAGAGAAACAATTCTGGACCTCACTTATTTCTTTGGCTATGGTCCTGATGGAGGTAAAACAAATAAGTCTATGATAAAATAATAAAAAAAATACCCATCACAGTTTCATAAAAACAAAGCATCATAGAGGCTTTGGAAGTTTGAAAATATTCCATCCATCCATCTTCTCCCACTTCTCCAAAATATCCCAGCTACAAATCTTATTTTTAAATGTTATTCAGTGTAGTGGCCATTGCAGATCCTGTAGTACAAAGTCCTAATATGGCTGTAAGTTGGTGATGAAGGTTTTCAGTGTGAACCAGTAGCTTTTCCTTTTTGTAGCTTCTGAAGGATGTTAGCTTTGTGGCTAACAACTGGCTAAGAAAGTTAGAGGGTAACAAGAAAACAAAACATCTGGCAACAGTAATTCATATTTTTAACCAAAATTCAGATAAGCTTTAATGCCAAAAATGACCAGTTCAATCAGTTTTACACACAGACACACACAGACACACACACACAGATACATAAAACATATACACTGAGTCAGAAAGATACTGCAAAATTCATTACCATGGTTTCTCTTTTCTTCTCTTTATGACCGTTTCCATTTTTCATTTACATGTCATTAACTTTTCATATCTTCCTCCTTCCCTCCCTTTCTCGCATTTGCCCAAATGTCGTTACCCATACACCGCGCACACCACGTACACCATTCAGGCCTTTGAAGACTTTGGGATTTAATTGCCCATAGACAATTTGGCTTTGTTCGCAGTGAAAAATGAAAACAGTACATCATAATTAAAATGTTTAAAGACACAGACAGACTGATACACACACACACACACACACACACACAACTACACATCATAAAGGAGAAACGACACCTCTGACTACAAATGAGCTTTTGCAGACGTGTTATCATCATGTGCGACAGCATTTGGAGCTTTGATGGTGCCCCTTCGTTGTTCTTTCATTATATTAATATTTTCATTATGACTATTATTCCACAGTGAATAAACATAACAACTATAAACAGCTTTTTAAAAGCATGTATGCCCATGTTGAAATAAAAGGTGCTTATTAATATTCTGTAATTTAAAATTTTCTGTTCTTTTCCTTAAGTTGCGTCACTGTAGAAACAAATTTTCACAATTTTTTCCAAATGAATTAAACAAGGGGCAAACACTCATTGACTTCCATCTTAAAATGCTCAACAGCATTAAAGGGCATATTTAAAGCCTGATAGGCAACTACCAGGTTTCTCCCCACACTTGTCTGCAGGGCCTCACCTCTGCATCTTGGAGTCACTGAACTGTACCTAATGTATTTATACCGTAGTAATTTTAAATAAATGAAAGTAAAGGTTGGAAATCAGCTTGTAAGAAGTTGGAAGCTAATTGTATCGACTATCAAAGCATCATATTTTAAGTGCCCTTTGTCTTGTATTGAACATGTTTTTATGTGTAATAGTAAATGGGGTCCAGTAAAAGTACAATATTTCAGAATCATATATAGTCTGCCTGCTGCGTTACCTCATCCTGAGGAAATGCTGAAAGGCTACCAGCACACACTGATGCTGCATTAAATGATGGTGAGGGGACTCTCCACACTGCTGGGCACTTCAGAAGAGGAGATCTTTTGTAACACACAACTCATTAACCGTGGCACCCATCCAGTCCAAAATCAGGAAGCTAGTGCTAAGTCATCCTTGAAATCGGAAAATGAATTCCTCGTTCGTTGCTGGTGATGTCTGTTGGCAAGCACAGCAAGCTTCATTTTATGGATATCCCCAATTAGATGATGAGCAAGATAAAGGGCTATTCAGTGAGACCATGAGCCTCATTTCCATTTCCTGTTTGTGCTCCATCTGCATTCCTGCCAATTAATTTATGCTAATCTCCATAAAGGCCGCAAATCCAAAGACAAACTTGTATTTCCCCCTACAAGGTCAGCCACACAGGGAGGATCCACCCCTCCCCCCATGCTTCACTGGAAAAACAGACTGGCAAAGTACAAACAAATTTATCTTTGAAAAAACAATCTGAAAATACAACAAGAAAACTGAAAAGACGACAACAACATATTACTGGTCAAAGGTCAAGGTCATCAAAAAATTTAAAATTAATGAAAAAGTGATTAGATTTGGTACTCAGGTCCAGCCTGAGCTGACTGAGATATAAACAAATTACTGTTGATAATTCATCCATGAATCCATTCATGGAGCCTATCCCAGCTGCAGGGTATACCCTGGACAGGTGGCCAGTCTTTCGCAGGGCTAACACAGAGAGACAGACCACCATTCATGCCCACGGTGGTCGGGGTGGCTACATCTGCTAATTGGAAGGTTGGCGGTTTGATTCCTGGGCTGCTCCAGTCTGCATGCCAAAGTATCCTTGGGCAAGTTTCTCTCCAATGCAAGTGTCGGATATGAATGTGCGTGAAATGCAAACATGTTGTATAAAGCACTTTGAGTACTCAACTAGAGTAAAAAAGCACTGTATAAGAACTAGTCCATTTACCTATGGGCAATTTAGAATCACCAATTAAGCTAACCCCACTGCATGTCTTTGGACTATGGGAGGAATCCAGTGCAGAGAGAAGCCACACAGACACAGGAAGAACATGAGATGGGCCCTAAAATGATAGAATCAAACCCAGGACCTGCTTGCTGTGAGGCAACAGTACCTACCACTATGCTGCCATAATCTGTTAATTTGGATCTCATTTTATATATTAAAACATATTTTGTAGTTTTTAAAAGCCAATAAAATATATTTCTAGCCTTTGTGATGTAGTATGTGTGTTGTGCTGGAGAACATTGGGTGGTATCAAGAGCAAATTTGCTCGTCTAGTTTATGAAATGTGTCTTCTGAAATATTGTCTTTTTGGGTTTGTTGTTTGGCTTTTATTTATTGTGTTTTGTAAACTTCTCTTTGTCATTATATTTTCTGACATGTTGCTGTTTTGCACCTCAGTTGCTCACAGTGCAGGTGAGAATCTGAGGTTTCATTTGTCAGCATTTTCAATAAATCCATAAAAAGCAAAAGAGTTTTAGTTTGAGTCACAATGTGATTTCATAAAGATTAATCAATGTAGAAATGACAGTGACTCAAAATTGATCACAAACATTTTATTACAAATCTTAATTTTAAGTAATGTTTTGAGTGGCCAAAGCTTTTGTACTTTTGGGTAGATAGGTTTATTGTGTAATCATTCAAAAATATAGAATTCGATTTGTCTAAAAGCTACAAGTATTAAAGACAGATTTGTAAAGTAAATAAACTTTTTTTCTAACATAAACCACATGCTACATTTAAAAGTGAAAGACAAATATGTAACGAATTTCAGCAAGCAAAAAAAAAAAAAGAAACTAGTGGGAAGAAAATAAAACAGACTCAGGAGACCAATACCTTTCTTCCTTGCTGCAGTTAGCGTTTGTGATATCCAAGCTCTTACTGAAAACAGATTTGCTAAAAAGGGGGCAGACAAAAATAAATAAATCAAGAGATAGAAAGGCAGTCACATAAGGGAAATCCTAACGTGCAACATGCAATTCTAAAAAAACAAATCAAAAACCAAAACGTAAAACTAATTTAGCACTCTGAAACCAAAACTAAACAAAATCACCAAGAAACCTCGAGTGCATGCAGAGATCGAGAACTGAGGAGTCAACAAATAAGAGGAGACGCACATTCATGGATCATGCTTGAGTCAGTGGGACATTCAACACGCTCCCTTACTGTTAATGTATTTCTGTATCTGTGCAACGCTGAAATATTTATTATCTGAGTCATTCTCAGAAATAAGAGAACAGCAGCATAACTGCTTTCTGGCTGGTTAAACTGGTGCCGTGCAACAAATCAGTGAGCACCTGCTGAGTGAAGCTCAACCACAAGCAGAGCTGCATACAATAATCTGTATAAAAACTCTAGCATACTATATGTCAGCATATAGTATGTGGTACATGCATACCATATTTTGTGCTAAAACACAAGGAATACAATTATACTGCAAATGTACAATTTGAAAGCAAAACATCAACCTCAGCAGCTCTTCATGTTCTGACAACAGGAACATTAATCAGGTCATCCACAAAATCAAACACAAACCCAGCAGACCAGATGATCTCAAAGCCAGGCCACATTAGCTGGTGGCTCATCTGATATTTTTTCACATACAGGATCCAAAAGGCAACTCTCACATAGGCTGCACAATTTAAGCTACTTTAGCCTGGCTGCAGTTGCTGTGCATCTGCAAGAACCTTTTTAACTCATCTCCTTTTCATGCTAGACCTGATTTAATCAGTCATGTCTTTTTGTTAATGATGTCTGTACAAAGCCTTTGATGCAGGTCTCAAAGTGTCATGTCACTAAATGCACTGCTCAAAAAATAAAGGATCGCTTTTTAATTAGAGTATAGCGTCAAGCCAATTGGATCTGGTAAGTTAAGTAACAGAGGGGGGTGTTAATCAGTTTCAGCTGCTTTGGTGTTCATGAAATTAGGTGCACTAGAGAGGAAACAATGAGGGAACCCCCAGAACAGGAATAACTAGTTTTACACTTGGCTAGGGTCAATACCTGGACACTACAGATAGTCCAACTCCTGCAGGACCGCACATCAATACGTGCCTTTGTCAGAAAGTTTGCTTGCGTCTACCAGCACAGTCTCAAGAGCATGGAGGAGATTCCAGGAGACAGGCAGTTACTCTAGCAGAGCTGGATAAGGCTGTAGAAAATCAGAAGGGATCTGCTCCTTTGTGCAGTGAGGAACAGGATGAGCATTGCCAGAGCCCTACAAAATGACCTCCAGCAGCCACTGCAGGGTGGCCTGAGGGCCTGACATCCTCTAGTGGGCCATGTGTGGAGTCCAACTGGCATTTACGATAGAATGCCAGAATTGGCAGGTCCACCACTGGCACCCTGTGCCAGATGAGAGCAGGTTCACCCTGCTGTGGAGAAAGTTCTCAAAATACTGTGTACCATTTTGAAATGCTGCAATGAAATTTGGACTAGCCTGCCACATCATTTTTTCACTTTGGATGTCTTTGAATTCGGCCTCTATGGGTTGATAACTTTCATTTCCTTCAAACAATGTGGATCCTTTCATTCCTGACACATCAACCCATCCACATCACTATAGATATAGTTTCATTGTTTTCCATTGAAATCAAAAGTATTTTCAAAGTGTTCCTTTAAATTTTTTGAGTTGAGTATAAATGACTCAGTATGGAAACTCCTGTGCACTCCAGTGCTCCTGACTGAAATTAATTAAGATGCTATTTAAACATAGGTGAAAACAGTAATACTATAATAGTGCATATATCATTTATTATTAACACAAAAGTGTAAGTGAATGTTATCTTAAAATTGTACAATCGGGTGTACTTCAATGTGTTTCAGTGTCTATTTTACTTTATCAGAAACCCTTTAAGCTTTAAGCATGCGCACACATGGAAGTCCAGTGAACATATCAGTGAGAGATCTGGTGCAGTTTTTACTGTATTTATTCACTTTAGTGGATATACTGTTGCGACTGAATGTGCAATGGTTCGTGCATCACATCACAATGACACATACACCTGGCAACCAGTGATGGGATACGTCCAACTTTGATGTACCTGGACTTTGGACTGTTTTCTAAATCGTGTCTCTTCACTATAATTCAGATGGGAAATCTAGTGCTGTCACTCCATTATATTTTTGTCACAGTTTAAAATATTAGTTAGTAAAAGGAAAGAATGTAAACAGAACAGTGCAAGAAGATCATCAGCCACCTCAGCTCAACCTCTTCTGTCGAACAAAAAACTGCTCAAGAACAGATCCAAAGCATATACTATGTATCAACTGTGTAAACTTATGCTCCAATAAATACACAGACAGTATAAAAGATTGACACGGCCACCACAGTGTCACCTATTGGTTATTGAATCCCATCAGCTCATTAAACTGCGAAAGGTCCATACTGTAAACCTTTTATAATGTGTATAAGTATAAATTAAGTTATTGAGGTAGCTCGGTGACTGTTTGCAAGCTTTCTCAAATGTTTTCATGCATGAACTCCTGACAATGTCATGCGAATAAGGTTGGGACACTGTTTCCAGTATCCTTTTTCCACAGGACACAGCACAAGATTAAGCAATCAGCTGCATTCTCACTACTGCAAATACTCTTGTTTTGGTGAGGGACTTGTCAGAGGCAGGACCCATGAGGACCCCTCGCAAGCATCATTTCCAGAGTGGTGACAATCTGTGTCATCAGACTTTTTCTTCAGTGTCAGTTCTTTGTCTCGTGAGATTTTTTTTCCCTCACTTTTCTCTCTGAATATTACCCCACTTCTCCAATAAACAGTATTTTTTTACAGTAATTCTTTTGACGTACAATGGCCCTAACAATGGCTGCCATAGTATTGCTTCAACTGTTTCTTCTTATGTAGGGTTTCACATTATTTTGTCTTTTTTTTCCGTTTGCACTGGGTGCCATATGTGTGCATATGAGATTTTTAGGCAGGAAGAAACAAATTCCAGCATTACAATTTCTTCTATTATTTTGGTGCATCCTTACTACAAAAACATCCACAGTGTTTTGTGCACGCCAACTTGCTATATGAATTTCAGTACACATCTTCTCAAACCGTGATACTTCTTGTCCTCTTTGACTGCATGCTCCATGCACACTTTACACACACAACGCACAAACCTGAGAAACCGTTCCATGCATTTCTGTGATGAATTTCTGCCAGAACTAAGAGTGCACTGTTAGTCTCAGGCAGAGTCCCAACCTGGAAATTATATCGGCCCTTGTGTGATGTGTATTGTACATCTACCAGTACCAGAGAAGGAATAATGCATCATGTATTTAACCACAGTTCACTAAAGCAGTGAAGCACTTACAGCTGTTGAAAGACTTCCCAGTGAACCTGACAGAGCTCCGTAAAGTGAAAAATTGAAGTAAGGTTCTACTTAGGTCAAACAGATGAGGTGAACTTAATATTTTAAAAAAGCTAGCCCAATTTTGCAAAACTATTGTAAACTGTGATTAAATGCATTATTTATCATAATTGATAATCGATCAAAAAAAAATCATCAATGACACTTTAAAGAACAACAAACTGCCTTGACCGACCCAGAAAACATGTTTGTCCATGCAATAAGCACGCGTGCTGATTTCAATCTTTTACCTTTGTCCGTGTGTGGCCATGTCGATGGCTCGTCGCACCGGTACAGGAGAACCTCCCTCTGTGACGCTCAGCACCTCCATGGACTTCCGCTCTGGCCTCCGCTTACCGTGACGACTCAGCATGGGCGAGTCCACACGTTTCCTGGGAGGGTCTGCTGAGCAGGCCCAGGGTGAGCCCAGGTCAAATAGGAAGAACAAGGGCAGAAAACAAAGAACAAACAGAAGAACTCAAGAATTAACACTATTTTGTATGAATATATCAAATGGTAGAAACTCCCGAAAATAATCCCATAATGCTCATGCAATACAAATTAAAGGTGATATACAAATTGAAAGATTCAATTTATCATAAAACTTCTACCCCCAAAGCTATCCTTTATGCTCCCGTTTCTGCTTTGAAATCTACATGTAGTCTGAAGCACCATTTTAAAAGAGCAAGAAAGTAGTTAGGCAAGCATATAAATTTTTAGCATTTGACTCTACATTTAATTAGCATTTTCCCTTTTCTTCTTTCCGTGGAAGGAAGAAACTTAAGGATGAAGACGACAGCATTCCAGTTGTTAAGTCACATAACGACAGAAAAAGCAACAGTGGCAGCACACCCATTTTCCTCCACATCTCCCCTGCTAATACAGACCTATTGCTCTGTTTAGATTTTATGCAAGCCCCAGAATAAATGCATGTTAACGGTAGATGTGCTCCACGCCAATACGGAGAGAAATCATGTACAGATGAGGATCGGGTGATGACAAAATTTATAAAATTCCACCCCGTGAGGACTATGGACATGTGTTTCAAATATATTAGCAAAACATCACACAGTTGTTTAGGCATTTCTGTCTGGACCAACTGGCAGAAACTGGCTAGACTGGCCTACCAATCTCATTGCGTGGTGGCAGGTTCTGGTCCTCATGACTGGGATACCTCTCCTTCCGGTCCAGTAGCAAAAAGTATATCATCTTTTCCTGGTTGTCACTGGAGAGAGAAGACAGCCCGAGAGATCCCCATAAACTGAACACTCGCTAGTTGACAGTGGGATAAAAAAAATGCTGCATCATCACAATATATTAAATGAAATAATTTGTCAAGCTGACAGTTTCTCAAGCTGTCTCTAATATATTTCTCTTCTCCATCTCAGTGTCTCCCTCCCCTTTCAATTTGCTTCATGTGCAGTTTTGTATCCCTTTTTTGGCTCCCACCTCCCTTTCTCCTGATTGTCACTCACTCCTCAGATAGCAGATCTTTGGTCAGTTTGTCCTTGTCTCTGAAGCAGCCCAGGGAGTGCATGCTCTCCAGCACGTCAGGGTCAATCTCTTCGACCGAAGCTAGTGTTCTGATGGCCACCTTCCTGGGGACGGGCTGCTCGGGCTCTGGCTCGTTCTTTCCAGCTCTGTACAGTAAACCATACAATAACATGTTCTTCCAAAGACACTAAAGCTTTTAAAAATAAAGTGAATCATTTGATTTCTTTAGCAGAAGTCTATCAATTCAATGATAAGCAATTGGTATGACAGGCGGCTTATGATGGTCAATATTTGACTCACGATGGCAACTTATGGGTAGAACAGTGCTTCCTGAAACTTGCCGCTCTTGTACCCTCAAAAATGAACTTCTGTGGTGAGATTTTTGACATGACTTATTTTTTGCCAAATCTCTGGAAAGTGTAGAGTAACGCAAAGGTTGCTGTTGCTCTGTGACAACAGAAGTGTATGATCACTGTGTACTGATGATAGCCATGATATTTAAAAATGAAATATCAATGCCGTGCCAATAATGCACACAGTTATGGTTATGGAAACTTTCAACATCTCCATGAAACTGAGAGAAGAAAATGTGAATCCACCATCACAGCCCTACAGAACAATAATAAATGCTCCATTGCACTGTGGGATTCTTAGCCTAAAGTTGTGTTTTAGACACATTTTTTTGTTCCACTCTCTTAATTTTTTGAGGTCCATATGTTGACTTTTTCCTCATTGGCCAATTTCTTCTTTGTTCTTTTAACATCAGCTTGCTGTTGCCTTAACGTTTAAGTCAAAAGTCTGAATTCACATCAGTCTACACATCCTGAGAATTTATGAAAGGTGCAACACACCAACACACCTGCACATATGGATTTTTTTTGGACTACATTTTTGCTAGTTAAAACAGTATCTTGGACTAACATAGGCAGCACTAACCTAGCATGCTTTTTCCAGAAATTCATATTTTGTTATAAATTTCTGGACAGCTTTACATCTTCACATCTGAGACATTATTCCCATAAAAGAAGGAAAGGAATTACTCTGGGCAATGTGGGACTTCCTTTATCAAAAGGAAAGATTTTTAGAGCTCTTAAATAACAATATTTTAATCATTTTCATCAGTAACAATAGCAGAAAGATTATATAAAAAGAGACACTGCATTCAAAGAGTTCTTAATTGAAATTTATGGCAAAGCAAAGATGGTTTTAGAAGTGTCCCTTTGAGGGGGGGAAAAAAAAAGCTTTTTAGTTTTGGTGCAAAGTGAGCAAGTGGTAATCGGTAGGCAGTTTAAAGTAAATAATGAGTGTCCAGAGGTGTTTCAAGATGGCCAATGATTTTCAATACTTGTTTCTAGATTGTTTCTACAATGACCTCTGAAAACAGGACACATTTATAGCAAAATAGTTTTAGAGTCATACAGTCTGCCTCGTGACAGCTGGTGAACTTTGGTGAGTGGACTCTCAGCACTCTCAGCTTTGGAATAAACACAGCTCTCTCCCCCAAGACTAATGGACACGCTTCCTCTCTGAGAGGTCTCCATCAGTGATTTAAAAAAAAACAGCTCTCAAGGCTTTATTATTTTTTTTCTGTATAACCTGCTATAGCATTTTCCCTTCATTAGATCACTTAAACCAGACACACATGCACACACAAACAAAAATGAGTGCCTGTACTCACAGATACCACGTATGCTTCTGGATCTCCTCTAACTGTAAAGAAAATGAGAGGGGGAAAAATAAACATTAATGACTTTTATTTATAAGTGAAACAAACAGAGATGAGGAGAGATCGGTGGTCTCATGAAGATGCATGAAGCCATTTTGTGTTTGATGAACAGCATTATGGTGTTTGTTGGGCTTCACTTAAGTACTTGAAAAGCAATTCAAGCATATTTATGGCATGTTTCTGCTTAAGGAGCCCTTTAACCTGATGGACACAAATGCCTGCAAAAGTTCATCTGAACTACTTTTTTCCATTTCATTTTTTTTTCTTTTACTGATTGGAGCCTCACTGCCTGGTAAACCAGAATGAGG
>VUQJ01006630.1:19937-42365 GCA_015108635.1 Andinoacara biseriatus | reverse complement strand
AAATTAAACATAAGATAAACACAAGATTTCAGATGTTGAGGTGAGCCTACAAGTAATCCCAGAGTTCCAAAAACTCTGAATTCAGACTGCGATGGCCACTGCGTTTCAGCCATTTTTTTTTCTACTCTAGGCTTTGCCTGATATCATTAAGAGCAGGTGTCCCTAATGTGGTCGTCTCAGGTTTGGTCGTCACAGCGGGCCCACCCAGCTGCCTTCCTGTTTGTGTGGGGCAGCCAATAAAGATGAACGGCTTGTTTCAGACAGCGGATAAACGGAGGGGCCACGCCAAGGCCGAGTATGAGATAGGACCCTGTAGTTTCACAGTATATCTGATAAGAAACGGTGGACAGCCAGTTACTGCTGTGAGATGATTTATTCTGATGTGCATTACCTCCCCAACCTGCTGAACCACAGGCTGTCGCCTCATATGACCAAAGGCAGAGACGAATGCATAAAACAAACTGTATAAAAACTCGACAGGCTTTACTGCCTGCTTTTTACCGTCTTTATCTTTGACCTCATTTGTGTTCTTATCAGCTGACTCCGGCTGATGTCCATTAACCTGTTTTTCTGCCCCACAGAACAGCGAGTAGAAGATGTCAGACTGATCCGGGAGCAGCACCCCAACAAGATACCTGTGAGTTGAAGTACACGCTCAAAGAGTTCGAAGCTGAAAGTCACGTTGGTGTAATTGTGGATGAGTATGATGTGAACAGCAACTTCCTGTGGCAGAAACGGTTACCCCCCCCACCCCCATATTTCCTGGTTGTAGTTCAAAGTGAATTTTTAAATCTCGCTGGTGTGCATCAGAAGGGGCTTTCGGTTTCATGATGGGTTCTTTTCAGTTGACTTTGTTGGAGATGCGTTTTAGCAGTGTAGCGTAGCAGGTGTCGTTTCTGCCTCTTATTAAAAATGGGTGCAGCTGCATTAGAGAGGAGCCAGCACCACCCTAGCAACCACCAATAAACAAATGCACACCTCGTGTTTCACCTGCTTGTTTTATCGCTCTGAGATAGAATATCAGCACAGCTTTTCCATCTGCTGCTCCATGTAACGGCTCTTCTCGTCCTAAAGCGTCAGTGTGTGTGCGTGTGCGCGCTTCCTGTGTGCTCTCTGGGGGACATAAAATGCCATGTCACAGTACGTGTCGAGACCAGAGGCAGATGCGCTGCGTCACTGTAATGTAACTCCACCCAGACAACCACAGCGGAGCCTGAAGGGGTGGGGGAGCGGAAGATAGACTGATGATAGCTGTCACACTGGGTTCTGGCTCATTAGTGTCCTGCTTTCATGCTACACAGAGGTCAGCACATTTCTAAATGCTTCAGCTGATCCAGTACTGTGCAAAACTCTTAAGTCACCCTTAATTTCTTTATTTCTTTTTGTTAGGAAAATGGGTGTAAACATGCACGGAAATGCAGCATATAAGGCAAAACAGTTTTTTATTAAAAAAAAAAAAAAGACCATTTGTTTGACCATTTTGGCCCAAAATGTGAATTTTGGTCCATGTTGTTTAGTTTGTTTGTGTGTTTTTGCAGTTGGGTGGAACCAGTTTTTGTGAGGTAATGACAGCTTGTGATGAGTCACATGATTAATAGTGGGCTCAAAATCCTTAAGACCACCACCGAGTGGACAATCCCCAACGGGGGTTAAATACTAGTGATGGGACTTCTGTCAAGATATCCAGGAAGTTTTTTATGAAGCGCGTGTCCAGGCTAGCTTAATGGAGGACGAGGAGGAGCTGGTTTCAGTGGAGCTGCTAAAGTGAAGGTTGTGTGCACGTGAAGCCTCGAGAAATGAACCATTTTTTGAACCAGTTGGATGGAAAGTTTCAAAGCTTCACGAGCCTTCATCTGCCCATCGTTATTAAATACCTGTCACTTAACTGAAGAAGCGTCTTGGATTAGAGGCCAAACGTCTTTACGACACTAAAGACGAGCAGTTGCCGTCTTTTCAAGCACTCGAGTGTACCGTGACCCGGATGGCCGAGAGCGCGCACACACACATGCTGCCTGCAGACAAAGTTATTACAAGCTTCTCCTGTGACAATTTTTTGCATTACCAAGTACTTTTAAAAATAACTAACTGAGCAATATAATCAGCTGCCTGTCCACTGAATCTGATCTCCAGTGCCACTGCCCTGGACTGGTGGGCTCACTGAATGAGCTCGCCATCTGCTGCAGCTGTCTCAGCTTGCAGCAGATCCTGCAGGAGAAGGACTGCTGTCACCAGTCCAAGGTGGAGGAGCAGGAGTGTGGGAAGAGATCCTCTCTGGGGAAGCAGCTGAATGAGCTCCAGGACTGTACTAAAGCTTCAGAACTACTAAAATTTTAAGAAATAAGCCAGAGGGCGTGGATGATGTGGTCAGTGTGGAAGAAGCCAAATACTCTTTTGTTATCTGACATATTTGAATCAATTAATCTGGAAAACAAATGAAATAAAAAATACCAGCTACCTAATTTCCAAAACTGATTGTAGTTTTGTTCTCACTTGCTTTGCCTGACGAAGTCTAGACAAAGAAAAGCCGTATATTAGTGAAGCTTAAACAGGACAATGTTTGCATCTTTTACATAAAATAAACTAAACCGTTGCTCTAATCTTGTATCTTAATTTAAACACTAAAGTCAGTTAGCAGATCTCCGGCCTGTGAAAGCAGCTCTGTCATTGTCCTGTTGCACGCTCAGCAGAAATAGTGAAGAGGTTTATTGAGGCTGCTGCTCTTCTGCCCAGATGAAATGCATTAGCATGCCGAGCGAGCGCTGAGGATGCTCCGTGTCAACTGGCCTTCTTGGATTAGTGTCAGAGACCCTTAGGACAGGGTCTGGACTCTCGGATGTTGTTGGGACAATGTCTGAAGTCTCACTTTGTCAACAGGTGATCATCATCACTACTAAAATACATTTGTTAATGCTAGAATTATAGTCAGCTGTGGACATGCATACGGACAGGTAGTTATTCTAATATATCATTAAATTGTTTTCTAGCTCCCCTGGAAGAGGCCTGTGCAGTTGGTGTGCTTGTAGTGTAATGTCTGCACAGTCGCAACTAATTGGAGGGTACACAAACATTCACACAGAGTCTGTTCTTCCTCTGCAATGTAGGTCACGCTGCCCCAAGCAGACCCTCGCATACTAGTGTAAAACTGGCCTTAGGTCGGCCGTGCTGTGCGAGTAGAGTGTGCAGGACACAGAGAATCACAGCAATTATGCATGTCTGAGATTAAAGATTGTGTAATGTCAGGTCATAGTGCATCAGGTGTTTGCCTTCTCGCAGGCATCTCTGTGCGGTAGGGTCTACAAAACTTCACTGCTGCAGTGCATGCATGAAAATGAAACGCCATGAATTTCATTTTGAGGGTCTACTAGAACGGGGCAACGTGGTGGTCGGCACTGCTGCCTCACATGTTTGCATGTTCTCCCCGTGTCTGCGTGGGTTCTCTCCGGGTACTCTGGTTTCCTCCCACAGTCCAAAGACATGTAGTTACAGATGTTAAACACCTCTGTGCCTGCTGCTTTGGTTTCTCCAGCACTGGACTGACAGTTAGGACGAGGCATGTTATCTGAAAGATCCCAGAGATTGAGAGTGCAGCCTGACTGACAGCACTTGGATGGGTTTTTTTGGAGGGAGGGGGGGGGGTAAGGAAAGCTTTGATTTGTGGTTGAAGTCGCCGGCGGCTGCAGAGCATTAAGTGGAGGCTGGCAGCCTTGGTTTATCCAGCACATCAGTGTGAGTTAAATTGAGTTTGCCCAGCCTTTAATACAGAGTGTGATAGTGATTCTCTCTGAAGTGCAGCGCACTCAGTGTTAATCCTGCGGGTCGGAAACCCATCTTAATTACACGTCTTAGTGAAACGATGGAATTTCCTTGCAAGGCTAAAGCAAATCAGTCTTGATCCAGTAGATGTGAATTTCAGATTCACAAGGACACGACTGTGAGGCAGAGGTTGTTTTTTTTAAACCTCTCCATCTGATACGTGCAGCTAAAGCTTCCTTATTATATCTCACCATTGATCCTAGACACTGGTTTCAATAAAGGGCACCGGAAATTTTCCATCCCTGAAAGTCGAGCAGGTAAAAGAAGAAAAAGAGGGGATATTGATTATTGATCATGTTTTTGTCTCCTGTAGGTGATCATTGAGAGATATAAAGGAGAAAAGCAGCTTCCCATCCTGGACAAGACCAAGTTCCTGGTGCCAGACCACGTCAACATGAGTGAACTCATCAAAATCATCAGGTAGACCTCAATCTTTCCTTTCACCTCTTTTGCTTTTAATTTCCTTTCATCGTATAATCTCATTGGCTCTTCTCTCTTTCTTTGGCTTTCCTGGCTTCTTCCTTTCTTTACTCTCCTTTTATTTCCATGTTCCTTCCTTTTTCTTTTTCCAAGCACCCTTTTTCCCGTCATTTATGCCATTCTCCTATTTTCCTGTCCTGTTTCTTACATCTATTTTGCTCTCATATTCTGGGGGGTTTCATCTCTTCTCTCCCCTTCCCTTTCATTCTTTTCCTCATTTATATATTCAGTGTTCCCATAAATTTTCCTTACTACTTTTTCTTTTTGGTTCTCCTTCCATCCTTCTTATTTTTTTTTCTTTCTTTTATTCTACTTTATTCACTCTGCTCCCTCTTCTTTTCTTTGCTCGATCTCCCTCTCCTCTCCCTTTTTCACTTCTCTAGATTTCCTTTTCGTTCCACACCTTTCCCCTCTTTCATTTCCGTTCACATGCTCTCTTCTCCTGCTTTCATTTTTTTCTCTCTCCAAAACTTTTTCTGTCCTATACGCTCCTGTTACTTCAGTTGTTTTCTCGTCTCCTTTTGTCTTTCCCTTTCCTCACTCTTGTCATGTCTTTCATTGCCCACCAGGAGGCGACTCCAGCTAAACTCCAACCAGGCTTTCTTCCTGCTGGTTAACGGTCACAGTATGGTGTCTGTGTCGGCGGCCATCTCTGAGGTGTATGAGCGAGAGCGCGACCAAGACGGCTTCCTCTACATGGTGTACGCCTCCCAGGAGACCTTCGGCGCCGCCGCGACCGCCCAGTGAACGACCTTCCTTCGACCCCTCCTTTTCTTCTTCCACTGGGCCCGGCGACTGGACAGTTGTAGTTTTTAGTCTCCCCACTTTTTCATGTTTCCTGCCACACCCCTTTTAAGTATTAACTGTAAGAGCTAAAACACAGACACAAACCGCTAAATCTAAACACAGCATCTGATCATTTGCCAGCTCACACCGGTTCAGGTTGTGTGTCTGTGTACAGCCACTCTCAGCCAGTAGCATAACGCCGCAAAGGTCGACCAGAACAGCAGAGTTTAGGTAGAAAAATCCCCCCCACCACCAAGTGTAACGATGACTCAGGCCAATGAGAGTCTTTCCTCTTTGTTGTTGTCTGGATACATTCTGTCCACTGTCAAGTACATGTTGATGGCATTTTTGTTCCCAGTGTTGTGGTTACATGTCTGTTTATGTATATATAAATTTCAGGTAGTGATGTTACATAAAAGGTGGCGAGGCTCGCCACTTAACTGTCTCTCTATATATACATTAGACAGTGAGCAATGCCAGCCCTCTGTTGCAGTTAGAAGATGAAGCTTGGGGATTTCTCTTTAGCCAGAGAGATTTGAAAAATGACTAGAGGAGATCCTTAAGCGGCACGTCTCATCAGATTACATATTTGGTCCTTCTTTGCTGTTTTCACGCCTCCTGCATTGTAGTCAAAAGCATCCTCACTGTCTGATGTTAGGAAACTGCTTTGCTCTTGAAACAGATGATTGTAGTCCACTAAAAAAAAGAAGAAGAAAAAAAAAAGATGCCTTGGTGTACAGATGATGTTGACTCTGAATATGAACGGGGTTCCGATGTGAGTGTAACCAAGTGGATTTTGGACACACTATGAGGAGCGTGGTCTGATTGCATGAGTGAATGGAGGATGATGATGATGCTGTTTAAAATAAATAAATAATGCAGACGAGGGGGGGGGGGGTTGCCATGTCCTCATCCTTTTTTCTTTTTTTTTTGCACGCAAACCAGGATTGGAAAGAGCGAAACGTGGGCAGGTTCACGAGCGGCGTCTGGCTCGGTTTTACCCTTTAACACACGGGGCTGATTTTTTCCCAGAGCTGTCACTGCTATTTTGTTTCACTTCACTGAAATACAAGAAGCACTGTCACTGCGAGGGAATTTAGGAATTTACACCTGCCCGGTGGGTTTTTAAAGGGCTGCACTCTTGCACCATCTTCCTAACAGATAGAGGTTTAGCTGCTTTATAATCACAGTATTTTATCTTTTTTTTTTATTATTTAATGTGATTTTTATTTGACCGTATGATATCTTGACTCTTCGCTGTCTGCAGTATGAATAGTGTAAGCCACTGTGTGTGTGTGTGTAACAGAGGGGTGGAGCGTTTGTGTGTGTGTGTGCGCGCACTGCCTTTTCTGCCCGCTCCTCTGTTTCACACGCATTCACACACAGCAATATCACGCAGCCTCCTTTGTGTATTTATGTTGGTATTTTGTAAACAATAAAAGGAGAAGAAAAAAAATGTGGTTTTCCTGTGTTACTCTGACCATTAAACCCTAAATTATGGATTTCTTTTGTTTTGTAAATTGTTAAATCATTAAACTAATTTGAATTTTTAAGCCGCAGTTTGAAGAGTTCAACACCAAACAGCAGCCTTCCTCTAAGTTCTTTTCACTGAAGCTCAATGAGCTCGAACCAGAGATCTGTGAAAGAAAGAGTGATGCAGACGGTCGTAGTAAACTGCAAAAACACTGCGTTAGCCAGTTCAATTAGAGAATTAAAAAATAGGGTGTGGAAGCTAGCATAAAGATTTAGCCCTGTATTTAAGAAGGAAGAGCTTTATTTGTCACACACATGCAGTGAAATTCAGCTTCTGTATTTGGCCTATCACACATAAAGGTGAGGGTAGGGGGTTTGATTGGGGGCCCACAGTGATGCCAGCCTGTGGATTTGAACCAGCATCCTCTCAGTGATGAGCTCTTGTCTACACCTCTAGGCTACCACTCTTAGGCAGAACTGCTGAGCATTTACAAATAATGTAATAAATCTTAGCTTTAAAAAAAAAAAATTCAACTCTTCTGCCGTTAAATATGGCAAATCTCAAATAATAATACATACCAGCTCAGTTTATTATTGGGACAGCACAGTGGTGTTGTGGGTAGTATGGTTGTCTCACAACAAGAAGGTCCTGGGTTCAAGTCCGCCCTGGCCCGAGCCTCCCTGTGCTTTACTCTGGTTTCCTCACACAGTCCAAAGATGTTGGGTTAGTGGTTGTCTGTGTTGACCCTGTGACAGACTGGTGACCTGTACAGGGTGTACCCTGCCCCATGACAGCTCTCCCCTCCCAGAAGTGGATGGATAGTTTGTTCTTCAAACAACCAGAAAAATATTTTGTACAAGCTACTTCCTGTTTAAACAAGCACAGAGAACATTTCCTCTTATCCTGTTCAGGGTCAGCTGGAGCCTATCCCAGCTGTCATAGGGCAGGGAGACAGACACCCAAATCTAACCCCAATAACTGCACATCTTTGGACTGAAGGAGGAAACTGGAATCGAACCTGGGACCTTCGTGCTGTGAGACAGCAGCGCTAACACCACGCCACCCTGCTGCAATCACTACAACCTACAACCACTAAAATAAAATAAAATAAAAATAACAAAAATATGCCAGAGCAGATATTCAGAAGCAAATGGGAAAAAAGGTGTGACACTGATTCATACCCATAAGTCAGTCTGAAAGTATGTACAGTTAAATATTTGTAATAATGTATTTATTCATATAAAAAGTAAATTAAAACTGGTAATAGGATGTGGTTAGTTCGTGATATTACTTGTTACTCTGACCTGAATTTACTGTATTGAGGTGGAGGGGACCCCCACGGGATTTTCTGTTTTTTTAAGTGGGCCGCAGCTCGCTTGACTTTGGGAGCCGCTGCTTTAGACTGTATATAAATGGTGGAAGCAGGTTTTGGGGAAGTGCCTTAAACATGCATTCTTGTTAATGGCCAGCAGGGGGCGATTCCTGTGATTTCCTAAAGAAGCACAAAATTCATACTGTAAATGATCTTCCCCCATTCGAGTCAGGGTACGCTCACTGACGCTCACTGACCGACAACTTGCGCTTTGACAGTTGCTCAGCCGATTACTGTGCAGCGTCTCCGCTCCGCAGCCACCCAACGATGTTTAATAAATAAAATCACACAGGCACAGTGAAGAAAGGGAGAGTCAAAAAATATTTTATTTTAAGCCATAAAAAAAAAAGTCTTACCAAGAAAGAACTGGTTAATTAATTTGAAACTTTCAAAACACACAAATATTTTAAAAGCATATTTAAACAAAGATTTAGCAACATGCATGCATCAAGTTACCAAGATGCTTCAAGAGTAAATGAAACCTACAAAAGTGGAAATGTGTCTACAAACCACCTCCAGACAGGACATTCTTTGGTATAATCTATATAAAACAATGACAGGAAAGTATAAGGCAATTTCCTTCTCCTACGTAACTAATGGAATAAAAATACACAACATTTTATTTTACAATACAAAAGCACATTCCTGATACTTCAAACAACACATACATACAGATTTTTCATTTTAAATAAACATCCCACGTCCCTGTGCTGTGCCCTCCAGGGGCACAGAGACCGTTTCATCTGAAGGACCAGCTGTCCCCGTGTCTGTGCAGCTCTGGGTCCTGCTCAGCAGCCCCCTCACCCCCCCCAAAAAAAAAAAAATTAACACAAACACTTCCTGTTACTTTCTAAAAATTCAACCATGCTCAACATTCCTATGCCTAAACACTATACACGCAAAGTACAAAAGAACAACTCACGCTTACACCAAAACTATGAACAGAGAAAATTGGCACTTAGAATCCTGATGTAAACCATAACAGATATTTTAGCTGTCTGATAATGATTCAGTCTACACTGATTATCCTCTTTGGATTTGTGCACAGAGGGCTTTTCTGCTCTCTGGTTGGCTCAGAGGTAGAAAGGCTGCAGGTCACCTAGAAGTGCATAAAGATGGCTGACAGGCCCCCACTTCATAAAAGCCCGAATAAAGTGAAACTGGGTGATGATGATGATGATGATGATGATGATGATGATGATGACGTCATTTGCAACCAGAGTCTGTGCAGAACTCATCCAGGGCCGAGAGATCCGGGAAAAAGGCTCTTAAACATCACACAACCAAAGGGCTCAATGATTCATAGGAAGCTTGTGGAGCTGTAGCCCCAAAATGTTGCACATCGCCACCCTCTTAAAATAATGTCATTTTTTAATGACAGAATTATTTTTGCATAAATCATCATATTTTCAATGTTTGGTTCAGTTTTTTTCTTTTCTGAAAAACCTGAAAAAAATTGACATAATTTTTATTTATTTTTTTATGCTGTAAAGTGTCCTTGGGTGTTTGAAAGGCGCTTACAAATAAAATATATTATTATTATTATTATTATTAGGAGAGTGACGATATGAGGAGGAAGCAGGTGTAAATAATTTTTTTTTACCCATTTAGCCCTCCTGGATAAACTCGAGCCAATTTCTGCACAGTAGCATTAACAGGAAGGGCAACGGCTCCTTCTACGTCCGCTCTGGCGTCGCCCCAGCAGCCGCCACCTCGACTGTGGTGGAAGCTTTTAGTTGCAGAATCCGAACTGCTTTTTCCTCCACTGGCTGTGTCCTTAGCTTTCTAGCTATAGCATTAGAATTTAAGTTACACAACAAAACACAAACTTATCTTCCTGAAAAAAATGCCAAAGTTCCTCCAGATTCCTCAGAAAATTTGAAAGTTTCCTACACAAAAGTTCCTGTGTATTTCCTAAGCAGTGGTCAACAGCAGCCGAATAAATCAAAAACAGGAAAATGATCGCTCAAACAAACATGAGCGTGATAAGAAGCACTGATCAGAAACTGTATTTGTAGCCAGCAGTACCGAGAGTCCAGCAGAAGAAGGCATGCGTTCAACACCACGTGTGCGTCCTCTGCTCACTACTTAGCAGACTTTGGTTGCACATTACGTCAACATGGCAACACTTGTTTCAGGGGACATCGGGTTGTCCAGCTTTACATACAGTCTCCTGCTGAAGAGGCACCACAAGTTTTCCTCTTTCATCTCCGGTTGCTGAAGATGGTTTCCAGTTCATAATTAAATCTGTCCGGTCTGGCTTAAATGTGGCCTGTGGATGAGATGTGGGAAGCTTGCTTGACCAAAACAAAGCAAATAAATAAACTTTGGAATATTTAACCTGTATTTAGAATGAGGATGTTTTTAAACCAACCAGAGTTTGAATCCTGCTGGATATACGAATATAGTCACCATAAAGTTGGATATCAGGATTTGGTCACTACTAATGAGACGTTATACATCCCATCAAAGGAAGGATAACACTGGTGCTTCCAAACAAATTTTAGCAAGAGGCTGAGCATTGTGGAAGATTTCTGGACACATCTGGAGTGCTGTACCCGTCACTGTAAATCTTTTGGCTGGGAAGCTGCTTTTCAGACGACGCTGCAAGTAACGTGACCGGTTGTCTCTCTGCAGCATTTTCTCTGAGGATGATGAAGACTTTCAGCTACATCTCTGAGATCATAGCGTTTATAGATGTCCAGCTCTACTTGTGCCTAAGATCTTCCTTGTTCTCCTCTAATCTCTTTGTAAGCTTTGGTTTAAGAAAGGAAGAAAAAAAAAAAAGAACACAAAAGATTCAACTCAGCAGTCTTTGAACAGACTAACAGCGAACACCCCCGCCCCTCGAAGCAGGCGCTTCATCTCCTCGTCCCTTTTTAAAAAAAAACAAAGAACAAAACTCTGCAGCTGCTGCCTGTCGGCTTCAGCAAGACCATCAGGTACAGTTTTGTCTGGAGTTCAAATCCAGTGACGTTTCTGCTGCTTAGTCTCCTGAGTCCTTACTGTCAGCGTGAGGAGTGTACTTCAGCCGAAACGTCCCTGAGAAACACAGCAGAGTTGTTAAGGTGAAGCTTTGGCGATGTCCGATGCTACGGCGTCCCGAGGGGTTCAAAATTACAGAAATAAAACATATGAATAAAGAGGGTAAAATGTGTAAATGAAGTGATAATCTGTAAATGAATAAAAAAAACCCAAAACCTTTGGTACTGAATGAGATCATTTCATACTGACAGCTTGAATTTTTTAATCATGTGAAAATCTGCATTAAAATATTAAATTATTTATATTGAAATAAAGAACTTCATCTCACTAAACTGGTCAAGTTTTACCTTTGGTCTTCATTTCGTAAGTTCATCCTATTACACATTTGCATGAAATCACAATGCCTATAATTCACTTATACTTCCGGCTAAAATTCCCTCACCTGGCTGTGCTGAATCCATGGGCGGCTGCTTGCAGTCCTCTGCTCTGTGTCCGTTGGCACCGCAGTTATAACATGACAGGTTCCCTGCTGTTCTTTTCTGCGCTCCATTTCCCATGAAGCTATGGGGCTGGTAAAAGCCGAAACCCTGCTGCTGGTCATGTGACAGAGGGCTGTGGCGGTAGAGAGGCGGTGGTACCATCAGTGGGTAGGAGAAGGGTGCGGCACCGGTGCCCGCAGTGCTGGACGATGCTATCAGGGGGCTGAGATGGAGCAGAGGACCCAGGGTGAAGAGGGAGGGCCCGGCCGAAAATGGCTGCAGGTATCCGGCTGCGGCGTATCCGGGCAACGCCCCGTAGGAGCCGCAGTTCCCCCGACAACCGCAAGAGCTGCAAACACACACGGAAGTTCTGTGACCAGAACTTTGATCCAATAAAGAAGCAGAGGAGGAGGAAGGAGAGGGGCTGGAGGTAGGCTGGGGCGGGTAATAGGTGTTGCCCGGGACTGCAGCCACAGGAACTGTGCTTGCTGGTGCCAGAGGAACATAGCTACCTCCACTACTGGAGCTGCCGGTCTGAGAGGCAGATTTTGAGGAGGTGCAGGGGGAGGAGGAGGAGGAGGAGAAAGAGGGGAAGGAGGGCGAGGACACAGGAGGGTAAGAGTAATATCCAGATGGAGAAGGCGAGGAAGAGGATGAGAGATGGAAGTGGACAGGGGGGTGGGAGACGTGGTGGTGGCTGTTGGAGGTGGAAGTCAGAGCACAACTGGTTTCTACCATCAGACCCACAGCACCTCCCGCAAGACCACGACAAACCGCAGAGTCTTGGAGTCCAGAGGAGCCGTCCATGTTGACCCTGGGAAGCAGGTTTTCCCGCCTCACCCCCACCCCAGCTCCCACCCCGAGCCCTGAACTGAAGCTTGCTGCGGCTGCAGGAAGTCCCGAGCCCAGCGGCTTAGTCCTGTCCTCTGTGGCCAGCGGAGGGGGCCTGGGCTTGCGTGGGGAGGCGAGGATGCGTGCTGGGTTTGAGACCGGGGAGAGCAGCGTCTGTGGGTAAGTGGCCTGTGGGTGGTAGGCTGATTGCGGGATGCCGAAGGGGAGGTGGGAGGAGCAGGAGGGAGGGAGAGGAGGAGCTGGATCGGTTTGAACGGGCAGGACCTGGGCTGTGGGGCGACTGGAGCCTGCGGGGCAGCTGGAGTTCAGAATAAACAGGCATGACCGGTCCTTCTCTGGACCACTTCCTGCTACGTCTGGAGCCAGCACACCTGAAAGAGACTTATGTTTATAACATCTGCATATAAATTTGCATATAAACGGTTTGGAAAAAGCGAAACGCCCGTTTCTAGTTTTGTGTAATTGCTCGAATCGAGTTAACAAACTTCCATCCGTAATTTTGTTGCCCTGCTTTTCCTTACTGTCAATTTAGAGTATGGAGAGAATTTTTATACTTAATTACGGAGATCCATTCGCAACAATTCTGCAGTCCTGAGTGAAAACGTACGTCTGTGAATGTCTCTGGTCCTGTCGAAGGTGGAGTCACAGTTGTGTGGGGTCCGAGGGGAGCAGGAGGAGCTGGAGTAGCCTGAGGATGAACTGCTATCTGTGGAGACCGGGTGGTGATGCGGCACGGCGTCCACCTCTACTCGCAGTTCTGCAAAACATTTGAATATAGTTACGTTTTAATCCTTTCTGAATCCAGAGAAGTGAGCCTGCTGGCTGTTTCATAATCTATAAATAGTACACATCTAATTGAACCTCATAATTCTGGGCAATGAAGTTCTGAAGCACGTTTAGGAGAAATATTTGAATTTTAAACCAACTTTCCTTGGAAATGTAATGCCTAGTAGTTACACTAATAGTGTAATCCCCAGATTTTTACTGCTCAACAGAGTTTAGAGCTACAGCGACACCCTCATGCAGTTCTTATTTTCACCAGCAGGGTGTTTAATATGAGAAAATGATAAAACTGGACCCAAAAAAAAATAAACAACCCTGCTCTGTTACCTGCACTGGAGGTGGGGTGAGCCGAGGGTCCCATGTGACTGGATGGCGTCACCCTGGCAATGCCACTGCAGGGCCGCTTCTCCATCTTCATCTCCCTGCTGGGAACAGGCAGGAAAACAGTCTGTATAGGATGGTGAACTAACGCAGACGTTTGATGTCTATTATGATTCATCTTGTCATATATATACACTGAAGTTTTATGAGAGATTAATGAAAAGAAACACTTTCCTGCGCTGCTTGAATGTCCTTATTATTTCACTCTGTGATTATAATCTTGATTATTTAACACAATTAAATCATATGTCTGCTTATGGTGGATTTCTTTAGACTCTCTGCTATGTAAACATCTTTCAATTCTTCTTGATAGCTCTTTTTGTCCAGAAATGATCTTTCCATCATCTCGGCTCAAGCTGATCAAAACTGTGTGCGAGAGAGGCCTTTGAGGAAAATGCCCAAACTGTGGGTGAAAATTTTTATTATGTTTTTGATAAAAGGGGGTTACGACATTAGATATAGCTGCAATTTCAGAAGTTATTGTTGCAGTTTAACGCCTTTCTGTGAGCATTAGAGACATCGCAGCACTATGAGCCACTTCTGCTTCCCCGTAAGAAGAACTAAAGTACACAAGTGCCATTTTACTCCACCTGAAAGCCTTTTACCTATACTGAGAAAAATAAAAAATAAATAAAAGTTGTGCCTTATGATTTAGAAGCCGGTGCATTTTCTCATCTCACGAGCACCTCCTGCTGCTAACAGCTTATTTGGGCAGCATTTGTAATTGTTTAAAAACAACAAGCGTCTCTCGCTAACCACCGGGGGGAGACATTGCCTGCTTAACCTGCTCTACAGGGTCTCAGCTGCACCTCTACAAATACAGCTATCGCTTCGGAAAATCACTACGGGAACTTTTTCCATTTTCTGTGTCTTGTTTAAGCACGCACACACGCAAACACACACATCGCCTGCCTAATGAAGCCCTGTTGATTCTGGGAATGGGAACACAGTCAAGAGGAAACAAGCACATGTATATGTGTGTGTGTGTGTGTTTGAGTGCGCACGTGCAGATGTTTGTGTACTTAAAAAAACATCAGCGCATGTACGTGCATTTGTGGTCCGATCACAGGTTTGGGTAAAGCACATGTTATCTCTCTGACCCACACTCAGCTGGTTAACCATTGATGCTGTGTGGACGCTAGCGTGGGATGTTCACACTGTGTCAGGTGTTAATAAGGTAACGCATCAGCCAAACAAACCTGTTTTTAAACAAGAGGAAATTTTGGAAAACAACTGAACTGCAGCATCAAAATTAGAGGATGCATTAATGACACAAGAGCGTTCACCAAATTCAGTCTGCATACTAATATTCGACAGGGTACAGGGACGGCTTTGTGACATCAATTTTTCAGTGATTTCTAAATAGTTTCTGTTTAAAAAAAAGAAGAAGACAGGAAAAACTGAATTGGTGCTGTCTGCAGCTTACTCTGCAGACTTTTGGAGTTCTAGTTGAGTCTTGAGTTTCTTCTTTGCTCCTTGGGTCAGGTCGTACTTGTTTAGGTCCTCCTCTGTCAGAGCTAAAAACTGCAAGTTATACAGGGGAACAAATTCAGAAGGTTTTAAAAAGTCAAAATATGTTGGTGGTTTATACACGGATATGAGTACAGGTGGAAAAACTGGGTGTCTAATTATGTATGTATGTATGTACGTACAACATGATGTAATCTAAAGAGGTACCCACCTCCTCCATGGTGAGCTGTTTGAAGACGGGGTAATACTTATGGAGCCGGAGCCTGCGGAGCCAGTCCAGGATGCTGTTCTGCTCCGGCGTATTGGACTGAGACTGGGAGACTGACTGATTATGGGACTGAGAACGGGACTGTGGATGTGAATGGGACAGGTGCAGAGTCTGGGGCTGCGTACTGGGCTGGCTGCTGGCTTGCGGATGAAGGTGATGCTGGGAGGGCTGCGGGTACAAGTGCAGCTGACTGTGCTGGGGATGCGGCTGGGAGGAGCCGTCGCCGCCGCTTCCTGCAGAGCCACGTGTTAGCAGGGCCGGCACAGGGGGAGGGAGAGAGGAGAGCTGCGGGGAGTGCTGGGGAGGAGGTAAGGAGGGTGGGAGAGCAGGAGGCGGAGAGAAGAAGGAGGAGAGGTGAGGAGTGGAGCGAGTCAAGACGGAGTTGTGGGTGCTGATGACGGGCTGGACGCTGGCCACTCTGTACACCGCCCTGAAAGATAACGAGAGTCAACGGGGCACAAATTGTTCAATAGGGGTCAAATAGTTCTGTAATCATAAATCTCACCTGTTACTTCCTCTGTACTGCATCATACAGCCAAGATCTGTACAACAGATTGAAAACAAAAATCACTACCAAGCAGTATGCACACAAGTCCAGCAGTCAACAAAACCCTAGCGCCTGCAGGTGCAGCGTCTGCAAAGTGATCTTCTGAGCTAAACCTTAATGGCCTCGTGCTCACAGTGATGGAGCTAAGACGCTGTTTAGCAGGTAGATTGTTTACCATATAAACTCTCTTAGTTCAGCTTGCAAACGCCTGCACTCATCACTAACCCAACGTACAGTTTCATGGTCAGATGAGACAAAGACTGAGCTTGTTTGGCCACAACGACAAGAGCCATGTTTGGAGGAGTAAAGGCGAGGCTTTCAAATCTAAGAACACCAAATGTCAAGCATGGTGGTGGTAGCATCATGCTCCGGGACTGTTTTGATGCAGGTGCTACCAGGTTGCACCTCAGACTGTCCAGCAGCTCAGTGATGCCCTGGTCCAGATCTGGCAGCAGATCCCCCAGGACACCACCCGTTGTCCGCGCATCCAAGCACGTGGGGGCCATGAAAATTACTGAGTAACATTTAGAGTTGCTCTCACTTTGACTTTCGGGGTGTCTTTGAATTCAGCCATCGAATGATGTGCCATCCTCTCATTACTAACATATTACTTTGTACACATCAGTATAAATATTCAGCATAGTTTTTCCCACTGAGGTCTGATTAAAGTGTTCCTTTAATTTGTGTGTGTGTGTGTGTGTGTGTGTGTGTGTGTGTGTGTGTGTGTGTGTGTGTGTGTGCGTGCGTGCAGACAAAAAGCCCAGAAGAAGCAGAAGTCCCACTGAAACACCAGCTGCTGCAGGTTGTAGTGAGAGTGCTTCAATATCGCATGCTGCTCACAGGTAACAGATAAATACATACATGTATGTTTGTAACTGCAAGGCAAACTGTAGTTTTTGTGTAATATCAGCTGTTATTTCCAATTATTGTGGTACCTTAAGCAGTTTTCTGGCATTAGCTAACAGAAGCCACCACATTCACACAGCATAGTGTGTGTGCCCAGGGGTTAATGTTGGGATGAGGCTCCTCAGTGTCATTGCGAGGCACTCTGTCTTTTCAACAAAGTGTATTTTTGCAGCACTTTGTTTTAAAGATACAGTTTCAGCATAACTATGGATGGATCACACCTGTGAAAATTTACACTTAGAAAGGCTGTACACAAGAGCAAAACTCGGGTGCGAGAATTTTTTTTTAGTTTGTTTCTTAGTAATTAATATCAAAATCATCTGTTTGAAAGTCTTGTTTTCATATCTTCTCTCTGTTTCCTCCAGATTACCTGAACAACCTCTCTCCTGATTCGAAAGAATACGAGGACACTCAGGGTAAACCTGCAGAATTAAGCTGTGTGATAATAACCTGAATTGTAACCTTGACTTTTTTTTTTTATACCACTGCCTGCTGTGCTGACACACACACTTGCATGCAGCTGTATCAGAGCCTAGCTGTTGTGTCGCAGCCAATGAGTGGGTCCCTTTTGAGTCCAACACGCTCTCTTTCTTTCTCTGTTTGTGTTGCAGCTGCCTTGGTGATTGTGTCCGAGGTTGCCGACCAGGCCAACGACAATCTGAAACAGGGGGTGAGTTTCTGAGTCTGGGTACACCCCGTGAGTTCACATTCAGACTGCGTGGCTCCTGTTGAGTTTGACAAATTCACAGCCCAGCTTTGCCCGTTGCTGCGTCTTTATTCTGCTTGGCCATGAAAGAACAATTTTCAAGCGTGAAGAGATTAGACAGCTGAGGTTTCTCTCCCTGTGAATCCTTCTTCCAAATGACTTGCTGGAGTGAAGGGAACCTCTATTCCTCTTTGGCGTCAGGCTCTGCAGCTTGTTGATTTACGCAAGGGGCAAGTAAAAATGATGTCATCAGAAAGTCCCAGGTGTATATTACAAAGGGAGCAGTGTAAAGGGTTGACATGACTTACACTCCCCCCCATCAAACATGAACTCTTCATGGAGATAATTATGAGTGAGGGAAGGGTGTGTGAATGAACTGACAAAGTCTTTTTCTTGCGTTTCACTGCCGAGTTCCCATGAGGATCTTTGGCGTGATAAACCTCCTCTGTTTATCAAGGCTTTTTTCTCATCTGTTCACAACCACTGACACACACACAAAGACTGACAGACGGTGGTAACACGTCTCTCCCTTTGTGCATGAAAGCGAGGCAGGCAGAAAGGGATGTGATAGTAAAAAAAAGTAAAGGATGGCAGAGACAGACAGACAGCGACGGTTTCATTCTTTGTCTTCTCTTCCATCAGTCACTAGATAATCCCGCTCTAACTTCCTGCTTCTCTTCTTCTGCAGGAGAACTTGTTGCGTCTGGTCCACATAGAGTACAGTGTGAAAGGGAAGAGGGACCTTCTGAAACCTGGAAGGGTGAGCATCATGTGGTTTTGTGTGTCCAAACACAGCAACACTAAGAGATCTGAATGCCAGAACTCCGAGGTCACTTTGAAAGCATAAAAAGGCTGGTCTTATGTTACTGTAAAGTTGTAAGCATCAGTTTTGACAGTCTAGCACACGAAGCTTTAATGCTATTTCTTTTGGCAGATGTTTGTCAAAGAGGGCACACTCATGAAGGTCTCCAGGAAAAGCAGGCAACCACGACACCTGTTTCTGGTAAAGACATTACATTAGATACACTGTGACTTAAAAGTAATTCGAAATGCTGAAAGTTGTTTTTGGAATAGATCCACACTACTGTTTGTTAATAACCTTAAGAGATTATTAGCTTAGCTGAGCCTAGCTTAGCATAAAAACTGAAACAAAAGCAAAAAGGTAATAATCATAAGAAAATCTGCTGTTTATCTTATTTATTAACAACTTAGGATACATTTTCTTTGTAAACAAAAGTGATGGTTTTGTCCTGGGCTGTTGGCAGAGTGCAAATTCAAAATGACATGTTTGTACAGATTGATGTGGAAGCTGATGCAGTAGTTAGCGGCTGTAAGAGGTGATGTTATAGATGGATTTGCGTACCTTAAGTTTAGCTGACTTAACCAACTGCTAGCCTTAGATTCATATCGACGATACAAACGGAGTAGTATTGCTTTATATAACCAGAGACATGGACATAGCTTCCATGTCTGAAAAATGGAGCCAGTGCAGAAGTGCCTTAAACCTGTAATCTATCTGAAGGCCAAGATGGTGATCACTGTTGTTCAGCTCCTATTGACCTCTATGACCTCTATTGGAAAATGTCTTACTGTTTGGACCTCTGTTAACCCTTTTTTGCTGGGTTTACAGGCTCAGTCACTCATTTCAGGTCATATTGAATACAAATTAAGGCTGTTTGGCAACTCTTAGTCATACAGTGTTTGAAAACGGAAGATTATCTGTGGAATGAAGACACAAGCTCATTGGTTAGGGAGTTGTCAATCAAAATCAATAGCCAATGAGTGTGCAGTTTCTCAGTCAGACCCACCCCTCCTTGTCACATCGGAGTAACTTATTGAAACAATTAGATATTTCTAGTTATGACGTTTTTTTTTTAATTCTTTATGCTTTATTTTACACACAGTTACCAAAACACAGGCTCACCTATTTGGTATCTTTGGAAACTGTAGTCTCGCTGTTAGAGTTCAAAAGAAATTTCTGTGGTTTTAAACCAGGATGGTTTAAACCTGGATGGACAGCCTTGTTGCCTGTATAGTCAACAAGCCTTTTAAAATCATTCTTATATTGGCAGCAGCACCGTTAGAAAACACCTGCCATATTATTTAGGAAATGCTAAAAACAAAACTGGCATGGTCTGCAGAAAATGTGGAGGAATGTCGGCAAGAGGTAGGGCTGCAAGGTAGGTGAGGTTTGTGGGGAAGGGTGGGGGGGGCACAAGGCCAAGGCTGTGAGACCTCGACTAAACACCACACCCATCTGTCCAAGGGCCTCCCTCTCCACCCTTCTCCTGTTCCCTCCTCCCCTCCCAGGACTTGTTTTCCAGGGCCCCACTTCCTTACAGGATGTTTGGTGTGGGTCACTGGATGCCGGCTTCCTGTGTATTGGGAGGGGACTGACAGCGAAGTGAAGGCCAGACACCCTGTAGAATGCAGGGAGGAGGTGGCGGAGGAGGGGTGGTGGTGTTACACAAACACGTAACGTGAAGTAGAGAAGTCCTATCTATTGTTTCATGTGCAATCAGTGCTGTCTCATGTTATGAATTTCCTTGGGCAGCATATGTGCCATAGGATTTTCCAAAGAGCATATAACGTGGAGATACTCTGGATTTAATCATCTTTTTTCATTTTATTCTCTTCCATCAGTCTTGCAGTGTTTCGAAACAGCCTAACAGATAAGCAATAGCTGAAAATGTTAGTGGTTGATACTTGTGGGCTATTACGGCTATAAAGCTATTTGCTCCCTTGAAGTCGACAGCTCCAGACGTTCAGGTGTTATTTATCGGCCTTTAAAGAAACTGAAATACAAACAGATGAAAGCAATCAACCACTTCTGTGACAGAGAGAAGCTGCAACCATGTCACAAGCCTGGGCTCAGAAAAGAAAGAAAATCGAGCTGAATGAGTGAGAGAAGGGATCAGAGGGAGGATAGAGACCTAGACAGATGCCAGAGGAAGTCAAGAATGAATAAAAGAGGCAGGTAAAGGAGGTGAAGCTTTAGAGGATGAGATGAAAGGCCACTGAGGAAAAAGTAAATGTCTTAGTTCCTGAGGTCTCAAGTGGATATATTTTGTCTCGTGTCTGTGAAATCTGTTAACTTGGCACTTGGTCAGATTTCTGTGGAATGAGTATATGAGCAGTGTAGGGTGGAGCAGAGGTCGCAGGCAGTGCTCGGGCTTGGCTATCATGTACTGTTTTGTCTCCAGCCAGTCAGCCAATGAAATGCGTTACTGCGACTGTTTGTGTTGTTGTTGTGGTGAAGGTGGCCGGTTCCACCCAGTTCTGGTTCTCAGTGTAGCCTGAGAAGGCTGTAAAGGCGAGGGGAGGCCTGGAGTCCGGAGCAGGGTGGAGAATTCCTGGATGCTGCCTATATGGCCCCAGCGGATGTTTAGAGCACACATAAGGTGTGACTGATGATGTCATTTCTTTTGTCTGTGTTGTGAAACACTTCTGAGAACACAATAGACTTTTGGTGCATTCAGAGGAGTCTGACAAGGAAATATGTATTTTCCTTAAGTAATGCTTGATTTTGTTGTGTGTATACATGGGAATTTTGTGCTTACAGGATGCACAAAAGTGTCTGTGCTGTGAAAGGCAGCCTAGTCCTGAGGCAGCCCTCAGTGCTGCTTTCGGCTAACATGTTGCTTCTGTTAAGATAACACTACCACCTTGTGGTAGCAGGTGGTATTACGTCCTGAGTAAATCATTTTCACACCATAAGGAGAAACTACAAATTTCCAAAATAAATAAAATCCTCAGTAAACAAATATATCAGTGAATTTAAAAAGTAATATTATAAATTAATTTATTGTGTCATTTATTGTTTTGTTTTGGGCAGTTTCGGTACACCATATAAATGTTTTGTTTACTTAAGTTGATAGCAGTTTACACTTTCACCTAACAAGCAAAAGATTTCCGATTCAATCCCAGGAAGAGACAGAGATCACTTTGGGACTTCATCAGGAATGGCATGTGGAGTAAAAATCCACCAAACCAAATATGCGGTGGTCCCCGCTGTGGCGACCCCTTGTGAATAAGGGGAGCAGCTGAAAGTAGCTTTTATGTCTATAGAGTGTTCTTGCATGATATACCGCTTATATTCGCTTTCTTTTTTCTTCTTCAGATGAATGATATAATGCTGTACACCTACCCTCAGCAGGATGGGAAATACAGGCTTAAGAACACACTGTCTCTATCAGGGATGAAGGTGCGTTAACTTTTCCTTTCTATGTGCGTCTCAGATGATTCCTCAGTTTTATGCACAAAGTTTGCGATCTGGTCTTGGTTTTAACACACAGGTGAGCAAACCCACACTGGGGAATGTGCTGAACTGTCTTAAGATTGAGGTGTCTGACATCACTATTACACTCTCTGCCAGGTGAGCCGCTGACACGCAGAACTCTGAAATGAACAGTGTCTCTCTCTTGTTTCCAAAGAAATTTACACATACAGTCTGAAACATCAGGTGCGATTGTATTTATGTGTTTTTCTTCAGTTCTGTTGGAGAAAGGGAGGACTGGTTCCACACCCTGAGCCGAGCTATAGCGGACCACGCTGCAGGACTCTGCACATTTGGAGGACCCTGCAGTGAGGTTGGAAGAATAACTTCAGTGTAACACAATATGATTCATTTACTGCAGCTAACAATGACTTTTTTTAAATTGAGAATATAACTGCACATGATCAATCCAAACGTAAATGATACTAAAATGAACACATGAATTCTGGAGGAAAAAAAAACCCCAGCTTCATTCTGGCTGTAATATCTCACCATCATTGTCCAAACAGGCCCGTGAGAAGTTGTGGATGGCCCTCGGTGAGGCTGCACCTGTGCTCGTGCCAGTTTCCCATGTGATGATGTGCATGAATTGTACCTCTGACTTCAGCCTCACCCTCAGACGACACCATTGCAATGCATGTGGCAAGGTCAGACACACAGCCTGCTCTTTCTTGAATGTGGTTGGTGATTGAGCTTACCGTGCCTTGCTGTTACTTTGGAAGACCTTTCACTGTTGTTGCATTACTGATACCACAACAGTGTCAAGGATGTCACTGATGTGTTCATTCTCTCTGAGCAGGTGGTGTGCCGGGCATGCTCCAGAAACAGATACCCTCTGAAGTACCTCAAA
>VUQJ01006626.1:28072-41193 GCA_015108635.1 Andinoacara biseriatus | reverse complement strand
TTGAAGTTCTTGATGATGCGATAGATTGTTGACTGAGGTGCAATCTTTCTTGCTGCAATACTCTTCCCTGTTAGGCCATTTTTGTGCAGTGCAATGATGACTGCACGTGTTTCTTTAGAGATAACCATGGTTCACAGAAGAGCAACAATGATGCCAAGCACCAGCCTCTTTTTAAAGTGTCCAGTGGTGTCATTCTTACTTAATCATGACAGATTGATCTCCAGCCCTGTCCTCATCAACACTCACACCTGTGTTAATGGAGCAATCACTGAAACGATGTTAGCTGGTCCTTTTAAGGCAGGGCTGCAATGAAGTTGAAATGTGTTTTGGGGGATAAAGTTCATTTTCTAGACGAATATTGACTTTGCAATTAATTGCTGTTAAGATGATCACTCTTTATAACATTCTGGAGTATATGCAAATTGCCATTATAAAAACTGAAGCAGTGGACTTTGTAAATATTAACATTTGCATCATTCTCAAAACTTTTGGCCATGACTGTAGTGAATGGCAGTTTTCTGGATGAAAATGGCTTGTTGATGCCAGAGGTCATCAGAGAATGGCCAGACTGCTCTGATATGATAGGAAGGCAACAGTAACTCATTAATTTGTTAAAAACAAGGTACGTAGAAGAACATTTCTGAATGTATAACACAGGAAACCTTGAAGCAGATGGGCTGCAGCAGCAGAAAATCATACTGGGTGCCACTCCTGAAGGCTAGGAAGAGGAAACTGAGGATACAATTCCAAAAACATTGCATTCTTTAACGAGTTCACTTTCTGTTGCAACAGTCAATAGTACAGGCTACTTTTGGTGGTATTATGGTGAAGGGGACATTTACTTGGCCCCTTAGCTCGGTACCAATTGATTGCCACAACCAGTCATTTATACGCTACAGCCTACATGTACTTGAGTATTGTTCCTGGCAATGTCCATCCCTGTACCTACAGTATCCTCTGATGGCTGCTTCTAGCAGAATAATTTGCCACGCCAGAAAGCTCAGGTAATCTCAAACATTTAGGATGTGGTGGAATAAAAGATTCACATCATGAGTGTGCAGCTGACAAATCTGCAGCAAATTGATGATTCCATCACATCAATTTGAAGCAAATTATACACTCACTTCTGTGACAAAAAATGTTTTTGTTTTTTTTGTTTTTTGCATATAAACATAGCAATGCTTTCACGTCCCTATAGTCCCTGCCAATGTACAAATCTTTGTGTCAAAATAAAATTGGTTCTCTTTTTTTTATAACTTCACAACAATTTTTTTCATATTATTGATTGACATATTAATGTTTTGCCCGAGGACCAACTACAACCTGCTCAGAATATCAAATGACTTATCTCAACAAGACAAGATAGGGTCAATGATGTGGTGATGACTCGTTTTATTAGTGCTATAGGTTTGTTCTGGTTGTTGTTTTCTTTTCTTTCCTTTTTGTTATTGCTTGCTTATAGTTTCCTTTTACTGTTGTTATTTTATAATTAATATTATACATACTGTCATCATTTTGTTAATAGTAGTATAAATACCACTACACTCACATACATAAGTACATTTTCTTGATTATACAAAGTCCTAACCTTTCTTTTCATTTAATTCATTTATGTCTTACCTCTACTTTATATTGATGATAGTGATGATAGTGATGACAGCAGTGACGGTGGCGAAGAGTCTGTCAATCTCATGCTCCACTCTCTCCTCACTAAAAGAGGCAGTTAAACTCCTCCACCTGGGGTAGTAATAATCTGATAAAAATGAATAACAATAGTCTGGCCTAGAAGTAATAAATGCATGAACTAGCTCAGCATCACTCTGAGACAAGATGTTTTTAATTTTAGAGATATTGCTCAAATGCAAGAATGCAGTCCCACATGTTTGTTTAATATCTGCACTGAAGGACATATTTTGGTCAAAAATTACTCCAGGATACCTCACAGTCTGACTGTAGGCCAACGTAATGCCTCCAATGCAAGTATCTGGTTAGAAGCAGAAAATTAGAGGTCATCCAGGCCTTCACTAATGCTGTTTCTGTGCTGTGATGAATTCTGAATCCTGACTGAAACTCTTCAAATAAACCGTTCCTCTCCAGATGAGCAGTTAGCTGTTTTACAACTACTCTTTCAAGAGTTTTTGAGAGAAAAGGAAGGTTGGAGATTAGCCTATAATTAGCTAATTATATTGTGGTTTAATTACCACCACCTTAAAGCCTGTGGTATGTAGCCAATTAAAAAAAGATAGATTGATCATATTTAAGATTGAAGCATAAATTATTGGTATTTATTTGAGCAGTCTTGTAGGAAGAGGGGTCTAATAGATATGCTGATGACTTGGAGGAAGTAACTAGTGAAGTTAACTCAAACAGAACAAGCGGAGAGTCTAAATAAACCAACAATACTTAAGTAACTGTATGTTCAATCAGTTATTAATAGTAATATGTCCTAGCTTTATGGGGGGCTTTTTATCCTCCTCTAAGTTTGCTGCCTTGCAAACTTATTTTAGTAAATAAGTTAATAACTTAATTAGTAAATAAAGACCTTCTAAACTAGTGAGACTCTATTTCCTCTCCAGCTCCACTCTTGTATAGTGATGATCAACTAAAAACAAGTAGATGTGGATAACATTCTGAGGAAAAATGACCCATATATAGCACTGCATTTGGGTTCAGCGTGAGCAGGAAGCAAATGAGCAATTTCATGTCAACGGCATGTAAAAATTCATTTTACACTAACAATACTACCAACAGGCACAAGCACACCTGCACCAAACTTCCTGCACACAGGCAAACTCTCTGCAGACTTCCAAGCAAGATTCAAAGGAACAAAAGAAGAAATTAAACCTTGAATTCTGTCTGTATTTGGGCCAACCTGATTCAAAGCCAAGAATATTAAGAGCTTCAGCTTTGTTCGTGCCAAACTAATTTCAGGCAAATAATCAAGGCTAACTTATCTGTTCATGGGAGTGTCCATGAAAACAATGCTGAAAACAACACTTTTGGTAACCCTATTTTTTTTTCCTGTACTGAATGCCAATACATAAACTGACATGAGATATGCTGTGTATACACTACACTATAGTCTTCAGTATTTTCCTTTTTAGCTGTTCCTTGATACTGTCCATAAAGTCCTTTACCATGTATGGCCTTCTGCCCTAGGAAATGAAAACATCTGCTATCTCACTGTCCAAGTAAATGTGCTCACAGGAATGTGTTTACACACACACACACACACAGACACACACACACACACACACACACACAGCTCTTCCCAACAACATGTTTTATAAGTATGGTTTGTATATAGTATATTATGTAAACATTAAAGTGAATGTGAACCTTTTATATAACAATAAAATATTAATTTTTAAAACCTCCAAAGACATTAAAAGAAACATATTTAAGGTTGACAAACTATTTCTGCTATTTCTTCAACAACCATATGTTGAACATACTGCGCCCCAGGGTCCGGTCCTCCACTGGTTGTCTGCTGAAGGCACATTCCAGCTGCTGTGGCCTGGGTGACGTCCTGGATCCTGAGGATATCCATAGGGCTGGTCATTGATGCGCTGGCGGTGGTAAACAGAAGGACAGGGTGCAGCAGTGCACTCCTGCTCTGTCGCAGGCCTCTCGTCCGGGTCACAGAAAGACTGGTCCACTGGCTGGGGGTAGTTAGAGCAGACCACTTGTCTGGTGGTTCTTCCTGCACCACATGTCACTGAACACTGGGGCAGGGGACAGAAATGAAAAATGTTTTAAACAAAGATGGAATAGAAGAACTGATTTGAACAACAAATGTAAAATAAAATCTCTCATCCTGAAATTCACTTTGAGTCCAAGGTTTTGCCACGAAGTGGACTCAACTGCATGTTCTGCAATGCTGTGAGAACCATGTGATGTTTTCTATACCCTATAAATATATTGATATTAAATCTTCGCTTACCCTTTTTCAGTCTGCTTTTGTTCAATTTCAAGATATTTTTTGTCAAATTTATATCTCTCATGAGATTTTTGTGGGAGGTTGTTCTGATTTGAGCGGTGTTGTTTTCACTGACGTTCCCATGAACAAATTCACGCTCATTCACGGTGAGGTCTTTTGATGGGAAGCCCCCATGAGCCTGAACTATGAATCCAACAAGAGCAGAAATCAACTTTATATGACATTAAATTGTAATGCTTTTAATGGGGCCAGCTGGGAACTCCCTTTTAACAAGAAGAATCCTCCCACAGAACCATGCACAGGGAAGGCAGCTGTCTGCCTCAACCATTTGTGGTGAGCGGAGAGCAAAGAAAGGAATCAACAGAGAATTAACAACTGGCAGGTTGGTCCCACCAGAAACTGTAAATCAGAGAAATCCCACTTGGGTTTTTACATTAAAAGGAATTTGTTTTCACATGAACAAATTAATGCAATAGCTGCAAGTCATTGCCGGCTCCACACAAAAGCTGGTTTACTGACATCATCAACAGCAATGTATGCCCGTTATGGTTCAACGTGATTTGAACATTGTTGGGGGAAAAAAAAAGAAAGAGACACTTTAAGTCACCGCAGACGAAAACATCTGTTTGTTTTTTGACACAGCTGGATGTTTTACTTACAGGTGACCACTCTCCGGCATGCCATTGCCCACAAGGGCTGAAGCAGGTGGAGAACTCAGGGGGGCGGGGCAGGTGGGCGCAGTAGGATTCGTCTGCCACTCCTCCGTGGACATCTCTGCAGCTGACATAACGAGCACGCTTTCCCTTGCCACAGGACACTGAGCACTGCAGAACATGCAGATACAAGCAGAGCTGTCTCATTGTGTTTGCTTTTTTCACCCGCTGCATCATACACATAACTATGGGAGCATATGCTGTACAGTATATATAAAAATATCAAATATGTTACCTCCAGTATGTGTATAATTAAGAAAATATCCAACTAGCTCCTATCAGCATCATATGTACATGTGATCAACATTCACGTTTATACTTTATAGGTACATCCTGCCATCTCAATAGGACAGGATGGAAACATTTCTCAGGGGGTAAATATCTAATGCAATCAAGTAGCTCTGGCTCAATCAGGAACGCTGATCCCCCTCTCATATCAATGCCACTCTGAGGATGGCTATTCGGCTCCTTGGGGAATGTATTCATGTTTATATGTGCATGTGGAGAATGTTTGTCTGAAAGACCATACTGGCGCTGGCCTCTTTGGCATGTGAGTTCCCATCGGTTTTCAGATTGACAGATGAGGTTCAATCTCAGACACTGAAGACTGGTGTTTAGATGAAATCTGGTTTTCATTTGCTCTAAGTAACAATACAAAGTATCAGAAAGGCGGCGGCACCTCTCAGCCAAGACACTGGAGCCTGCACGCGTCTGCATATTGTATGTGTGTATGTTTGTGTGTGTGTGTGTGTGTGTGACAGAGTGAGTGTGTAGATACAGCAGGGGGTAAAACAGGCAATGCCAAAGAGGATCATAGTTATGTGCAGTATGCACTTTCTAAAGGAATTTTGGGATATACAATGAAATTGAATATGTCAATCTAATATTTGTAAACACATACGCAGGAGACCTAACATCACTTCAGTGGTTTTTACACACACACATGCACGCACACACACACGGCTACATCGATATTCTTATTTTTCATTCTTTGTCACAGCCCCGCAGAGAACTGTTACTCAAGCTATACACAGAGTAACGAATAGAACAATTCAATAACACACTTTGCTTTTTTGTAATATGCACTAATGGACCCATCAACCTCTAGCTGTTTCCTTACCGCAGTCCAGGAGCCATATCGCCACTGAGTCAGGAACTGTGCAGAGTTGTCTGGACGGGGTGTGCTTTGTGCTGGAGAGGCCCGTGGGCATGGTGACGTCTCACAGTCCTTTTCATGACAAATACAGTGCTCTGTTATGAGCTCTTAGTTGCACTTGAGTAATACAGCAGTAGAGTGAATTGGTCATAAGTAAATATGCTACACAGATATCCCGGATACCCCGGGGTACAATCTGTTCACCTGAGCTATATCAAGCCTTTCAGCAACTTTTAGCTCAATGTTGATGCCACAACTGTAGCGTTTGGATCAGTTCTGTCACTCTTGCCAACCTCCTTTCCAGCCACAGCGGGCAGCTGGTTTTACTCAAAAAGCTCTGATAAACCCACTGTGTCCCACTTGTGTTACCGGACCAGCACTAAACCACAAATAGACACAGTTGGCAAGTACACGGTGAACATAATAAAACATTTAGCATCCCTAGGGAGCCGGTGAAAGCCAAACCAGCGCAATCAAGAAAGTCATACTGGACTTACAGCTGATACGTTTACATTCATTTGTAGCTCTGAGTTTGACTTTGTGTTGCTAATATTACTCCAGGTCTTGTGGTTGTTTAGATAAAAAACAAAACAAAACAAAAACATGTTTCTTAAGGTGATAACATACAGATGTGTTTAGTGCTTTTCCCACTTCCCCCAAAGTAATCAGAAATGACTCAATGCTGCTTTAAATTGACTTAGGAGCATAAACTCATCAGAAATCTGGTTCTACCTCACAAGTTTCCAGATTTACAACAATACTTTGGGATGCATTTTGTACTAGACTGTTTGTAGAATATTTTAGCATTTTGGTGAAATTCCTGTAAAACCCCTTTTATGACCCTTAAGCCTCTTTATGCATGCTTCTTGCTCAAAGATGATGCACGATCTTATGTTCTGATGTGTCTTTTTACCTGACTGTCTCTGGGCCTCGCTGCAGCATTGCACTCTCTGTCATCTACTGTGTCGCCATAATCCCCTGACACACACCTTACAGCTCTCATCTGGTAGCCATGGCCACAGGTCACTGAACACTAAAAGAAAAAAAAAAATTTACACACACACACACACGCACACACACCTAAACACAAGAAAAGAGATACCCAGTCAACCACAAGCTATGTTAACTTTACTAAAGTTGAAGGTTGGCGTCTTAAACAGAGCCTCAGTTAAAATCCTGACAGGTACACACAGACATCCATTCACATACATACCCAGAGTCTCAACTCGACCCTTAACCCAGTTCTTAATTCCCATCATGATTAGGCACCACACGAGAGCACAGGAAGTGACACGAGATAGGTTTATTTGAGCTGCAAATTATAATTACCCAGGCAATAATGAGCCGATATATTCCAGCTCTGTAAATACTACTATCTGACTTAATACAAACATGTCTGGGAGGGCATTTGAACTACATATAAACTGCACTATGAATGGCCAAAGACATCCATTCATTCATCCTGGTTTCATTTAGTTTACTAAAATGTAGATAAATCTACCCAGAGGCAAATTTAGAAATGTGAATGCTGACAGAGGTGTGTGTGTCTCCTAGTGTGGGTCAGGTTTAGTCTTACAGGATATGAGGGTAAAGTGAAA
Organism: Andinoacara biseriatus; assembly: GCA_015108635.1. Lineage (NCBI taxonomy): Eukaryota > Metazoa > Chordata > Actinopteri > Cichliformes > Cichlidae > Andinoacara > Andinoacara biseriatus. The sequence continues at coordinate 33,786 of VUQJ01006626.1, read as the reverse complement.
GTAGCATAAAGGAAATGGCAACCGGTGTCACAGCGAGCACACTTTGCTGTAACATTCAGGTATATCAGGTTACAGACACACATACTAGAAATCTACACTGTCTCTCCTACACACCACGTTCTCTCTCTTTGGCCACACACATATTCACAACCGCACACTCACACATGCAACCCATTTCCTCAGTCAAACACTGAATCGCGTCACCTCGCCCCGGCTTGTCAGCGTGTCTGTGTACGTGCGCAGGACTCACCGCTCCCCAGACGCCAACTTGCCAAGACGCACACTCGGGCAGCTCACAGCTTCCCACCGCAGGGGGTTTGCTAGACAAGTCACAGAGGTGCTCACTCAGCTTCTCCTCCCTGGCTCCCATGCTGCAGGATACTTGTCTGTGCCTCATCCCTTTCCCACAAGTCACCAGGCACTGGTGGGGGGGGAGATTTGTGTTGAAAGTTGTAGCATTATGGTGAAGCTGAGTGTTGTTTCTCTTATTTATGTCTGTGGGTGAGACCTCTAACATGAACGAAGACAAAGACTGAAAGTTAAAACGGAAGTTATGTTTCACTCTGCTGGCTCAGGGTAGCCCCCGTATTACATGACACTATACTCAATATACATTATACTAATTTTTGTTATTGTAATAACTTGTTTGTTACTACTTATTGTGCTAGTTTCATAAGGTCTGTTGAAGTTTGGAGAGGTCAATATCTTGTTCTGGGGAATAAATCATTCCAATCACTGTGTGGCCGTATCTGCGTGTCAAAGTGTGTCGAGGCTCACCTCACTCCACTCACTGACAGTCCACTTTGGACACGGCTGGTCGTTGCAAGGTTCCGTAACCACCCTCTGGTATTCATTGCATTCTCTGTCCACGAGCCGGCGGCCCAAATTGTTCATACAGTAAGACTCTCTGTTACGGTTACCGTGTCCACATGTCTTAGAGCACTGTATATGGAAAAGTAAGGTCAGAAGCCTTAAACTTACTTAACTGGGCCTTCACACATAGTTCAAATTGCATTCAGTTTGTTTGCCAGGTGCGATGTAAATTTTGTGCTGGCTGTACCTGAGACCAGGCGCTGTACTGCCAGCTCTTCAGCAGACAGTCCCCGTGGCAGGACTCTCTGGTCGGAGGTTTAGTGATGTGTGCACAGGCACTGGCCTCCATCCTCTCGCTCTGTCTTTTAATCGGGCTGTACTTCATACACTGAACATCCAAGCTGCGGTATCCTGAGCCACATTTAGCTGAACATTCGCTTTTTCCAGCAACGTGCCACCTGTGAGAGAGGGGTTGTCGCAAAGTGTTTGACTGTGTGCGTGCTGTAGGAGTTTGCTCCGCAGGAATATATGCGTGACCTTAATACGCACCTGACTTCACAGTCATCGTTGCAGGGCTCGGTAACAGCATCGGGATGAGGTAAATGTTCACAGCGTTGGTCCGAAACCTCAAGGTGATCACTCTTACGTACACATACCCCCTTTCGTCTTCGCTCACCTACACACACGCAGACACACGGGGAAATAAATTTCAGATCTTACAACATCTGGTAGTCACTTTCTTTAAAAATATCACGTTTCATCACCTTTAACAAGTCTTGCTAGCTTTCTAACATTCAATCCTTCAATCATACAGCCTTAGGGGGTCTGTGTTGGTGTCAGACCTCACAAACACACGCTGTGCACTCTGATCCACTGGGAAACTGACAAGCTTGGTACTGAAACGGAAATTTGTGGGGCATTGTTGGGTTAAGAGCCAGGCAAAGGTGAAGGTGTCAGGTAATGTGATTACCTAGGATCAGACTGGGGGGGTTGTAAGGAAGGGGCTTTTTAGAAAGTGAAACTTGAGTGAGTAAAGTTTTAAAGCTAGAGGTGTGAGTAGGAGATGCACAAGAAATAATAATAGTCCTAATTTGCACCAAAGTTTAGTCCAAACATTTTAGTTCCTACATATTTCACACTTTTCATACTATATTTATGAAGCATCCCAGGAGCTCAAAAGGTCTCTTGTGTTATTGTTTTGTTTTTTCATTTCTGAAGCCTTTTCAGATCCACAGAAGCCAATGAAAAATGATCCTGCTCTTCATGTGTGGAGATTTGGAAGCCAAGAGATCTTACCCTGGCAGATGCGGTTGCACTCGAGCCAGGAGCCTGAGGGATCCCAGACAAACTGCTCCCTGTGTTCCTCAATGGGTATGTTAAAGGAGTAACGAACATCTGGGTTGTAGAGGTTTCCCACACACAAGACCTGTGGGAACAACGTTGGAAAAGGCAAGGTCAAAGGGCTGACCTGCTTATTATTTTGTCCACACAGAGTTCTCACCTCTTTAACAGAGGGATTAAGCTCAGTGCGTCGCTAGGTGAGAAAAAAAGCAAACTTTTGCAGAACAGGACGCTAAAGCGGGGTGACCAGAAACATAACAGAAGAGTATACAGCATGCAAGTAACTAAAGCAGCACTGACATAGTTAAAAATAGCACAAATGTAATTAAACATTAAAAAAAACTTCCTCCTAATACCTGCAGAATAAGCTCCTCCTCGATCCGATCAGTGCAGTTAATGCGCTCAATTTTTGTGTCTGAGCCACTGTAATCAATGACGGTTCCCTTGAAGTTGATTTCCCTTTTGAACATGGCCACCACAAAGTTTCCATTCAGGAGGAAGTTGGACTGGCTATCGGATAATGCTGGAACAACAGACATTCATATAAGAACAACACATTTCACCACAAGAGAAAGAAGAAGGGAAGCTTGGCTCCTGAATGAGCTTGTCTCTTGCGAAGGGAAGTTTTTGGGAATGCTCGGGGTGGCATTTGTCACTTTCAGGCTACATTTTAAGTAAACAGTCTGGCAGAGTGTTGCCAAACTATTGTTGTGAAAAGCGGAGGTCCTGTATGTTGAAACACTGGTGGAGTCAGACTCTGTGACTCTCCTCGATGGCTGACACTGCAGTGGAAACAAAGGATCTCCACTGATTACAAATACACAAATACCTAACCAACCACCTCTTTCTCTACATGAAGTCAATTACAATCTCCCAAAACAATCTGATTAAGCCTAGACAGAACTATTGTTGTTTGCATTTAAATCTGCATTTTGTGGGATCCCAGCGAGAGCTGACAATGGCACACGGTCACATACAGATCACTTATAATAACATATCACATGTTTCTTATGCCTGGTGCAGACCAGAAGAAATTACGCACTTTCCAGAATCACAAACACTTAAATGAAGAACAATGGAGAAAAGAAGATAATGTGACACTGCAGCATGAAATTTTCATTACACAACAGGGTGAAAAAAAAAGGGAGAGAGAATGATATCCCTCATGAGAGTGACCAAATGAGAAAGCAATTATGTTTATTTATGGAATTCAAAGTAGCTTCAGAGCACACCCGGAGTACTGATGACAGAGATATTTCACCGGCCCCGACAGGCTGACACAACGCGAACGCTGCATTTACATTATTTTGTTTTCACAGCAGTAAAGCCTTTTGAAATATAGTCACAATATACAAGTGATAAATGTAGAAAAAGGAAACTTCAGGAGCCTGAACTTCACTGCCACATTTTCACGTCACCCTGATCTTCGTCCGGCTGATGTGGCAAAACTGCCAGGGTGTTGCAAACATTGACCACATTTAATGCAGGCTGCACTCACTCACTTGAGACACTTAGAAACAGCAGGGCTTGACCTTCTCACAGCAGTGTGGTAATAGGGGTCCACCAGATGTGTCTTCTAACAATTCGAATTAAAACATCTTGAACACAACTTGAAACCATCTGAACCATTCTCTGTTGCTTTTTTGTCTTCTTCTGCTTTTCAGTGTCTTCCTCTTGCTCACATGCAAGCACACAATAGGTCCATCTAACCCTAAACCCTTATTTCTACTGCCATGCAGCTTGTGCTCCACATGCATCTAATTAGCACTTATTGCTGCCTCATTTATCTTTCTCGGTGGCTGACACTCCATTTGCTTTCCCAATGAACCCTCAACCAACCCAGACGGACCAACGCTCCTCACATTTCCTCCATATATGCGCTCAGTAAAAATGACATTTTCCTTTCATTTATGAAAACAGTTAGACAGTAACTTGGCCCATTTCTCAAGTTCAAACCCTCGTTTATTATCCCTGCCTTTACTGCTCTGGGTCCCCAAGTCAGCGTGGTTTATGGTCATGTTGGGGATAATGGCACTGACCTATGAGATGAGAACTGAAGAAATGAAATATTCAAACAGCTTCCGTTTCAGATTGATTCTGATAAATTTGATACAGTGTTGCTTAGAAACCGCATCTTTTTACTGGTATACTGGCACACAGCACACTCACCGAGGTAGTTGTCATCTTCTGGTTTTCCAGAGTAGCTGACCTGTTTGATATCAATGTTGGTGGCTCCAGCTGGAATCCGCACCACCGTGTTGTAACCTAAAGAAAAAGGAAACACAACCAGACAAACAACAGAGTGAGACCATTTTTAAGAACTTTCGAGAGGGGGAAAATGTAGCTGCAATAACATCAGTGAACACTTCCAATGTGATTTCCATAATAGCTTCACTATGCTACACCAAACCCCAGTTAGGGAAGTTCCAGCCACTAGGGATTTAAATGTCACAGTTGGAAAAATACAAAAAAAAAAAAAGGAAAAAAGTCTAGTCATCTCAAATAACCTGCAGGAGGTCCTGTTTTAGTCTCAGAGGCCTAACCGTGAAATGATATGTAATTATTCCCTGGACTTACCTTTGGCCTGTAATTACTACACCAGGCCTGTTGTCCCATGATAAACTAACACAGAAGATGACTGAGCGCGAGCAAGAGAAAGAGCCTGTGAAAATGAAGATAAGACAACCAGGATGTAGGTATAAAGGTTTAACAACAAACTAAACAAAATACAGAACCAATAGGACCAGAATGGGATCCGTATTCGACCTGTGACATTTAGCTTCTTTAAATGAACACAAATAGGAACTTGTAGATGGATACAAATATCCAAACTGCAATCATACGGAGCAGCTGTTTGGTGCAGCCATTATCTCGCACTTTTGGCCTCCCTGCAAGTCTCTGTGATAGACTGCCATTAGTCTAATGTTTGCAATAGCTGGTAGGTAGATACACCAGGAGACAATTAGCATTTGCTCATTTCCTTTTTCATAACAGTTCAGCTTGAGAGTCACAATTGTGAAGTTAACGGCATAAAATAAAAGGTGTGGGCTTATGTGATCTGACAATTAGCCTGACACCTTGAGCCACTCGGGGGCAGCACTTGTTTTACATATCATCTTCTCATCGGCCGTGTAGATCTGACACAGGCACACACAGAGACATGTAGGTCTTTCCTTTTCTGCCTGTTAGTCTTTCCTGCCCAAGCTCCATCAAAGAGGGTTTTCTGTTACTAAATGAGAGACTTGAAACTTTTTGCTGAAAAAGTTTTGCGTGAAACAAAACTACACTGCATATTCCTTTGCCATTAAAAACAAAAAGCTTTCTGAAGGTGCATTTGGAGGTCACTTTTACTGCTTTTAAGTGACGTGTCAAGTTCAATACTTAACTACTGACTAACTACTTTACCAACAGCCAGCGCAACCCCTCTCTGAGGCTATGAGCTATCCCTGAGCAGACACAATCAGTCGTCACCACAGAGCGACCCAGAAAGGAAACACCCTGAGGTTAAAAAAAAAAAAAAAAAAAAGAAAAAAAATTTTTTTTTTTTTAATATTCTTTTC
>VUQJ01006624.1:6648-16648 GCA_015108635.1 Andinoacara biseriatus | reverse complement strand
TCCAGCACCTTGTTGAATCTGTGCCATGAAGAATTCAGACAGTTCTGGAGGCAAAATGGGGTCCAACCCGATACTAGCAAGGTGTAACTTCTGAAATGGCTGGTGAGTCAATTTGTTGAAGTTTGTAAAGTAGAGCCAATTAAAATGTGGGGCATTTGGTCAAAATGTGGGGCAGTGGGATGAGGGATAAAAATGATGTTCAGTTCCACAAAAACTGGGACACTTGGTCACCTACCCGATGATGGCAGCATGGAGATTTGTTAACCTGCTATTTGTTATCCACACGGACCAAGATTGTTCCTTTCACTTCATGTGCAGCTGTTACTGACTTTGGTTTGTTGTTTTTCACGTGAAATTTAAAAAGAAAAGAAAAGCCCGTGGTTTGATATTTCCATCAATAAAACATTAAAGGAAAATATTTTTGCAGACAATCTCTTCAAGACAAAAAGGAAACTGGTGTAGCCTCTGATTTTTGGGAGTGATCTGAGCCCTGGGTGTTATTTCAATATGGAAATCTAATCTGGCACGGGCACAACTAGATAATAAACCCGAGTCTCAGTTATTTAGATTAAAACCCTCGTGTAAAGTATCCTGCATCCCATCACACAGAGCTGAATTTAACAGGAGGTTTGAACACCCCGGGAGGTTTAAACAAAGTAGCGAACAAAGTGCTTTTAATGTTGGCAGCATCTCTGACAAACAACTCATTTGATCTGATAAAACTGACAAAAATGACCCTGACTCAAGGTCAACTCACAATCTCTCAGTCATATCACGCAATCTTTCTCAGCAAGTGAATTGCTGAGGTAACTCTGTATCCATTTTGTCAACTTTTAAAGCAGATTTATTCAAGAAATGTACCCAGATGAGGGGTTTCTGGCACCATTTTAGCCACTCCAAGGTGCATGGAGAAGAGTATAAAGTGAAGAGGTTAAAGCATCAGCAACACTTCCAGTAAATCTAGATCAATAACAGTTGTTTTGCACGCTGAGACAAACAATAAAGTAATTCTATATACAGCCAGTGTTGCTGGAGCTTTAACCTCCCAGGATACTTAACCATTTTATGCTGGTTTGTGTGTGGTTTGTTTTTAAGGATGCAACTTAAGATTCTCTAGTAATAAAAGTTAATTAAATTTGTAAGATGACGTCATACTTTAATGGGCACAAGGAGGAAGTGGTGGTTGGATGATCATAAAATCACTCATGATGAGTCATAAAAGAGTAACAAATGATGAAGCAGCTTGTAATGAACGTATCAGCGTCTTTCAGAGCTAATTTGTTTTGTGGATCTTTATGCAGTAATCATTAGGATTCATTAACATCTCCCAGTCTGATCTCTAATAACTCACCAGTATCTTCTGTACAGTCCTCAGTTCAGTTATTCAGGAACTCCTACTCACTGCCAAGTCGTTGCCATGTGTTTAAGTTTCTCCTGTGTCACTTCGGTCCGTTTTGTTTTGTAATCTTGGGTTTTCGTACATTCTGTTTAGTTTTACTTCCATCCTTTGTTCTTTTTCCTGCCAGTTTTTCTGCACCACCTGTTTCCAACCAGTTATTCACTCTCCCAAGTGTATATATATATATATATATGCTCTCCTTCCAGATTGTCTTTGTGCACTGAATAGGCAAGCTTTCAAGGGATTTCCTCATGTTTTGTTTACAAGATGATATTTACTGTGTCTTTATGAATTTTTTTTCATCCCTCTTATCCCTCTTCTTTTTTTTTTTTTAGCTGTTTATTGGAGCTCAGCCTTTTGTCTGCTTTAAGAACAGGACTTTTGCTATAAATAAACTTCCTCTTTTTACATCACTTCTCTGGCAGGCAAGCCTTCAAACAGATTTAAAACTGTATGGAGAAAAAAAATTAATGGATGTCACAGTGATACAATATTCATGTTTTGGTGGATGTATCATGCATGCAGGCGAAACTTCAATGCGGGTGAACAGACATCCCACAGCATTCATTTTACACCACCAGAGCTTGTTTCTGTCCTCTTGTGGCCAAACATGTCTTCATATTTTTGTTGCAGTGCGATGAAAAAGATGCAACACTGACTTAAATACTTTGAAGACACGCAAATATTCCAGAGTGGAAAGGTCACAGGGTCAGCAGCAAGATATAACTCTCTGAGTTGAGCTGTTATCTCTAAATTACTTTTGACAAAGTGCATCTTTTCTCGTCTCAGATCTGTCAGCTCACATTTTCTAGAGTTCTTCTTCATATTTTCTCTGCCTCACTTGCTTTGTGTGACACACAGTCACAACCACATAGCATGTTCACAGCGGGTGACCCACAAATAACCTCGTCTTCTGTAACTGGGCGAGCATCATTTAGAGGCCAGTGAAGGAAAACAGCAGAATAATGTTTCAGTGACTTTTTCAGGAAGTCTGCATCTCTTCTCCTTTTTTTTTACTCAACCATCCGAGTTTAAGATCCTATTTTCTAAGATACACTTACACCATTTGGTTTGTCTTCCTCTCAGCAAGGAAGGATAGCAGTTATTGGACAAAATGGCTCCGTCACACAAACAATCAGTGGAAAAAGGTCAGCTACAGCTGAACTCCAGCAGCTCACACTGAATAAGCGTGACAGAAACCACTCTTGCTGAAGATCAACAGCTGCTCTCTGATCCCTGGGGGTGGCGGTGGGGGTCTATCTGATGGTTGAGTCCAAAGCTGTTTCAATCTGTTGCTGGTCCCTCCCTTCCCTCCCCCCAAGGGCATCCATAGCCTTTGCTGAAGAGTGAAAAATGCATCACATAGAAATTACCTCCTGTGAGAGGAGTGCACAGATGTGGAGGCAAAGCTCGGCATTCTTACAGGGGAGATGTGACGTGGGGCCACAGACTGTAAAAGAGGGATCCAGCTTCCAAGCGACGCCAATGCACACGTGCCTTTGAACTGCAATCTATCTAATGGCCAGCAGGGGGCGAATCCCGAGTTTGCCAAAAGAAATCTATTTGAGAAGTAATCGAGAAAGTTTTCACTTGATCTATAACCTCGGTAAACAGTTTCACGATCTGTTTATGTTCTTAAAATCTCTTTTTAATTAATGGTAAACACAGCATGGTGTTAATTTTGAACATTATGGTCTCTGCATTTTAAAAGTCAGGGTATGTTTTACAGGGTGATTAAACAGTTGCTACCATGCGAGTGCGCAGCGTCCATCAGTTTCACAGTCAAGTCCATCCCTCACTCGTCTAGTCTGGTTTTAAAGCACCAAGATAGAGACAGTCAAAGTGCTCGGGTCACGGGCCACATCCATCTTTTATGTACAGTCTATGGTTACTATCCTATCATCAGAAGCTTCAACCATGGAGTGATTTTTTTCCTTCTTGGGACTTTTTCAGTTGATTTTCTGGAAACCAGTTTTGTACAGTAAAAAAGTGTTGACTTATGTATTATAAGCTTTTGTTTCTCCTTCTTTTCTATCATATCATTTCATGGCCCCATTTGGGAGTCCTGACCAAGAGCACCAGAAACTTTATCCCCCTGTCCCAGTTTGTTTCTTAGTTCACTGTAGCAGCAATACAACTGGAAGAATATTTGAATTCAAACTTTGAGTGTATTTTCCCAAAATAAATATCTGATACACAGTGGCATCATTAACCTGCACAAGAAACAACTCACCTGCCATGTCAATACATTTTAAGCTTTTAACATTTTGTCCCTGTTTTGAAGAGATTACCTCAAGTTACCAACACCGACAGGAAAAAAAGCAAAACAAAACGAACAGTACTGGCTGTAGTCTATAGTTTGAGCCTCAATCCTAGTATTATTTCTGATGTGAATCTGGTACCCTTGGGCCTGACCCCCAGTCAGGGGGGAACCATTTATTTAGTACAGAATGGATAAACCCTATGACTCACTCCACCCCCTGCCGGTGACTGTGGAGATAAAACCATCCACTAATTGGCAGGTTGGTGTTTCAATCCCTGTCTCCCATAGCCCCCTAGATACCGAACCCCGAGTTGCCCGTGATGCATCCCTCAGAGTGTGTGCATGTGAACGTTAGACAAAAGCATAAGAAAGGCATTGAAAAAAGAAAAGGTGCTCTAATTAAGTACAAAAGCATTATATAAGTACAGTCTGTTTAAAATGTGCAGATTAAAGTGGTGATACCAGAATGCAGGACACACACACACACACACACACACACACACACACACACACAGAGGACTGATCAAAGATTGGACACATGAGAGGAATCAGACACAGGTGCATAGAATCAACAAGTGAAAACACTCAGAGAATCAGGGAGGCCAGACAGGAAGCATGAAAGAAACAGACCTTCAAAATAAAACAGGAAATAACAAAAACAGACTAAAACAAAATGCATGAATACAAACAACATGGGTCCAAAAAATTACACTTGGAAATAAAAAAATTTGAATTAAAAAGAAAAAAACAAGCCTGCCTGCCTCAAGGGGGAGTTTGGACACTGGAAACCTCCAAAACATTTCCACTGCTCCCAGATTCCTAAAATTAACATATTAGTTCTGTGTGACAACTTGCTTCAACGATTTACGTCACTTCTCCGCTCATCAAAAATTCAGTGAGTCATTATACCCTGTGGGCGCCCTTTGAACTACCTTTAAATGTATTTAAATCTTTTGCAGTGGCCATTTATTTTTTTTCTTAAGTAAAAATCCACTGAGGCCGGCTCGGCATGTTTACAGCTCACAGAGGACATTAATTGCTTAATTGCATCATGCGGCACAACGGCATTAAAGCAACAGCATTTATTTTTTTGTGTTTTGAGTCACTTAATTAGATTGTCCCATTAATCTGTGACATGTCCGTGGTCACTGTCGGTTTTCTGCCAACACAGAACCCATAAAAAATGAGACAGTGCATCGCGAGTGAAGCTATCGACTATATAATAAATCCAATCTGAAACAAAAACCACCAGCAAAAGCTGTCTTATTGACTGCTCATTTTCTCTGAATTGATGTGTCCTTGAGGATGTAGCAGAATTTTGAGTTTAGGTTGGCTCTGTGCATCATTTCACAAATACATAATGATCACAAGATCAGCAGCAGGACTCTAATGCAGAGCAAAGCAGGCATCAGTGACGACAGCTATGACGCTGATTGTGTCACAGTAGCATAGAAGGAGGATGTGGGAGTGGAGATGGGTTACAAAGCAGTTTGCAGATTAAAGAGGCTTAATTAGCATGTCCTTTATGACATTTACCTATCTGATGTGCAGCAGGGTATCAGCTGACTCACTGAGTGATGAAGGCTGGCTCTGAGGTCAGCTGATCTGTTGGTGTTGCAGCTTTTGAGCTTGACTTTTACCTGAGCTCAAGCTGTGTATTTTTTTTTAATGTTTTTTATTTTGGCTGGTGATATCAAAGTGATAAATGTGCTTATAGTGAACATCAGCCAGGTGAGGGTAATACTACTGTGTTATTTTCTAAGCTCAAGGCTGCATCACAGCGAGAACGTACTGAGAAACACAATCAGCTTTTATAAGCACAATTGAATGCAAATATTTTTACACAAGGGTCATTTGGCTTTCGAGCATTTTTGCACGAATGAGATAAAAATAGATTCCTGACATTTTTCAAACATCAATGAGACAATTCCCTCTCACAGCAGATTAGCCAGAGTCACACAATCCCCCCACCCTTTCTGCTACTGTAAACTAATGTGCATGAATTTACGCCGTGCCTGTCGGCTTAAAGCCCGTCAATGCGAAGGCAGGAACAGGTGGTGGATGGGGGTTGATCATCAAAGCACTGTAAATCCTGCCCGCTGCAGGCGGAGGACGGAGAGCGGAGATTCCCCAAGAAAGAGCCTCACAGCTGGAGTCATACAGCTGGTAATTTTCCTTCACCTTTGAAAGAAGCTGAAGAAAACCACAGATACACACACACACATAGACACACATAGACACACACAACAGCAGTAGCCCGAGAATAATTTGCCCCTCAGAAGGATTTCATGTTTCTATGGAGAAGAATGTCTATTTTTAGGAGGATATAAATAGATCTCTCTATAGCTCCGATGCTTGGATTCTTGTGTGAATATCCCCCCAAGCCTTTACTGTATATTATTTTCTTATCCATGCATCTCTGTGGACTTGTTTTTTTTTAATATAACACAATCATAGATTCATCTGCCTTCCTCCCAAGCATGTGTGTGTGAATGGCAGTCAGAAATATGAACGGTTAGCAGGAAACTGCAGACAATGAAGTGTAATTTGTCTCAGTGACATTACTGCTGAGTTGTATGGTCTCAGTGCCTGAGCATACTAGGCACCAGGTTGTCACATTCAATAATATTCTTTCTATAGCCCTCTTAGAACAAGCAAAACCACCAAAAGCTCAGTGATGACATCCTTCCTCATAGCATTTTAAGCTGATAACACTAAACCGCAGTCTTCACGGACATCCCGGTTACAACACTCGCTTCATCACCAGGTTGGGAAGTGGACACAGCGCAGCAGAGGGACCGCAACGACTTAGGGTGGAGGCGAGATGGGGGTGAAACAAGGAGCAACTTTGTAGCCGTGGAAACAGTTGCTAAGGAGCAAATCAAGGCTTTCCCCAGACGGAAAAGGAACAGAGATGTGATTGTGATGGGAAACAAGATGCAGGAGTTAGATCACTTCCTCACATTACTAAGTTTGCTGCAACCCACTGTGGCATTGCTGTCCAGTAAAAACCACGAATCTCCAACAGAGCAGCAACTGAATATTAACTTCATTGTTCTAACAGTCAGATGATCCCCTATGAGCAAGCACTTGGTGACAGTGGGAAGGAGAAACTCCTTGTTAACAGGAAGAAACCTCCAACCAACCAGGCTCAGACAAAAGAAACTATGGGAGAGAGTCGACAAAATTTAATGACATGCAGCAGTGGCATGTAAACACATGGGGAGTGAAAAGAGGGGAGTAGAGAAGAGACATTAAGTGCATCGTGTTGCAGCATAACTACAGGATACTTCACGCTTCCCTGATCAGCCCTGACTGTCAAAATGTGTAAAAATGTGTCTGCATGCACCTCAAAAAGTATAGAGCTGCACCCCTGTTGCCACTCATATTGACTATAAAAATTGTTTATTTTTCTGAGGACTGAATAATCAATTAATCTATTAGGCTCTAATATTTAAATTTGTTAAATGTGATCTTTTTTTCCAAGGGATAAGATGCAATTTTTTGCAGTATCTGTGCTACATAAATCACATAAACGCCAATAGATTATCTAAAAAATGCAAAGCTGAAAACAGAGCTGCTTTTCTCAGTAAGAATAATAATCGTCTTCACTGCACTGTGATATAAGCAAATGAAGACTAAATATGCAGCGGTGCCCGTGTGCTAGTTCAGGCAGGCAGCTTGAGCTGCACTGCGTCATAAACATGTGACATCCCACCTCTCCTCCTCACATTAGAATAATTAGATTCAATTTATTGCCATTGCATATGTCACAAATACAGTGCAATTAAATATATATCATATATATCATACAGTTCAATTCTATTTTAATTCAAAAGAGTTATCTCAAGGTGTTTTATACTGTGAGGTAAAAATCCTACAATATTAAAGAGAGAACCCCAACGATTAGACCATTAGACCCTATGAGGAGGCACTTGGTGATGGTGGGGAGGAAGAACTCACCTTTAACAAGACAAGACCCCCAGCAGATCAGCCTCAGGGGCAGCTGGTTGGTGTGTGAGAGGAAAGATTAGACAGAAGATTAGCATAAAGATATCACAGAAACACACATGAACACACCTTCCCAATATGAACGTCTATTTAACTGCAGATTTTCCCATCTCTCCCTGACAGTTTGAACCTCTTCACCATGCCAGCATCCACCTGTAGACTGTGTATATTTATTTACCACTTTATCCGCTGACAGGCTCCTGCTCATATCTTTCTTTGCTCCTCTCTTTCTTTGTGTCCCTCTCTTTGCTCTCGGGTGGAGTTGGGCAGGGCTCTGGTTTTGCTCCTGCCTTCGTTTTCCAGCCAGCACAACTGTCTCCAAACTCCAAAGTTGTTTCTTCTGAGAAGGATTCACCAGCCAAACTGAGCTGGCCAGCAATTGTTTCACTTGCCTGTGAATTCCCTGTCTATCCACCTTCCACCATCACTGCCACCTGGATACTTCCCCTGTTCTGTCACCTGCAAATTCACAAGAAAAATTTGAATATTTTCCAAATAGGAGTGTTTGTGTTTTTCTGTGTTTTAGTTTCTGGGGAATAAACTGATCTAGGAAACACATAATTGTCACAGTAAGATCAAACAACCACACCGATTATTCATTCCACCTAAACTTATTACACCCAGATGTGGCTAACAAGCTTCTGCTGGCATCTTCCTTCCCATCCTCATCGCCTCTTCTTCCCCTTTGCTGCTGTGAAATCTTAGTGACAGAAAACAGGGACAAAGAGGACATCCCATTAATATGCTAATCCATGCACGGATGACTTCAACCCGCTGAGCATAGTCAGAAGTACACATGTGTCAGCTATGAAGCATACTGTGCAAAATCAGGGCTCAGGGAGGAGGAGGTGGATAAGCACATACTGTGGATGGGGTACATAAAAGCTGAAGTGGTAGATTTTGGGGAATCCCCACATCCACACACACACACTGGCAAAATCAAAACTGAATACCATCTGAAATTCTGAAGAAAGGGGTCTGAAAGCAGGCAGATCATGGATTGTGTGTGACTGGCATGTCTCTGTCATGTGTGGCCTTGATTGCTCTTTGCTGGCATCAATAATGCATGCAGCCTGCTCTTATCCACAGACAGATGAGCACTGTGGGCTTATGTAAGAGCGTGTGTCAGGTTTGAGAGTTGGGATTGACCCTCGGGGACGTGACTGGCTGACAAGAGAAGTGAAAACCACGACAACATAAATCTGTTGGCTCTCATCCTTTCTGCAGCATCCGCACTTTACATTCACATCGTCTCAAAACAGGCAACGGATTCAGTGAGAATCTACTGTATGACCTGACACTTTCAATCCACAAGCGATTTGTTTGGTCACCGATAAGACCGATAGTGGTGTGAAACGGGTTTGAATGATGCCGCCGGCATCTTCTCGGCCTCGCTGACCGAGAACAACCCGCTCTCTTCTCTGTCTCAGTAAATGTACCGCGTCACTGTCAGTACACCCCCCCCCGCCTAGCAGAGGAAGACAGAGATAGACAGCCAGGGAGAGTCTTTCATCCCATTCCCCTTATCTTCCTGGCCAAAATCCCCTGCCTCCAGAAAGCAATTTAAAGGCCCGACAGAGACAGAAGAGAGGGAGAGCGATGCAGGAACGCAACCTCATGGTAAACCAGCAGACATCTGGTTCACTTGAACACAACAGGCCACATCCTGCAGAAGTGCATAAAAACATGCAACAGTGAAATACAAATGCAACATCTGAACACCATCTATTAACAAATGCACATGTGTAATAAACAATACGAGAATTTTATCATAGATTTGAGCATGTTTTAAGTATAATTTTGTGTTTCTGAACTCACATGCCGTTGTTGAGAATAAAATCTAATATCAACAGGCTGACTGGGAACAGGTCCAAGGGGTCAGGTGCCCCTACAGCCACAGAACTGTGTCCTCAACATTTCTTTGTGAAGAGTCACTCTGATTAAATTGTGTGCGAGGATGTGCAGTTAGCGCTACACAACCCACCTTATGGGTTGACATTTGGGGAGCGATATGCTTATTTGCTGATGATCAATACCCCACTCATGTCCATGCAGTAAATATGAAGCTGCAGCCAGCAGAGGGTTAGCTTAGCACAAAGTGCAAAGATAATCTTTTGCAGGTTGCTGTCACTGCCAGCAAGCACAAGAAAAAAAATGGACTTTGCACTTGTTTCGTTTGTTGGCCACATACCGTCATACATCATCTGCACTTGTTTCAGTTGTAGGTACCTGGGCATCTTTGGTACTTTTTAATCATTTTGCCCTGAAAATTCTAATCTCTGCTGCTAATTTGCATTCAGTTTTGTTCAGATGTTAGTGATCATGAT
>VUQJ01006623.1:16390-27290 GCA_015108635.1 Andinoacara biseriatus | reverse complement strand
TGATGATCCAGAATAACTGCTGCATTTATTTGGATCCTTTTTTCTTTCTCTAAAAAAGTCATTGCCCCAAACCTGATAACTGGCTGTGCCACTGTTGGCACAGCACCTGCAAGCAGGTGTTTGCGATAACGTTCACATGGTTGTGGAGGAATTTTACCACAGTTTTAGTGTTTTTCAGGTGTCCTGCCTCATAACCCAAGTTTGAACTTCATGGCATGGACAGACTGGACGTTTTCTTTAAAGAGTGACTGATGATGTTCTGTATTAGTTTTATGCTGGATGTAATGGGACTCAAATCTTTCAAACTTTTGTCTCGTCAGTCCGCAGAATATTTTCCCAAGAATCTCAGGGATCATCAAGATGTTTTTGGCAAACGTGAGACGAGCCTTTGTGTTCTTGTTGGTCAGCAGTGGTTTTCTCCTTGGAATTTTCCCATGGAGGCCATTTTTGCGCAGTCTCACTCTTGTTGTTGGATCATGAACTCTGACCTTAACTGAGGAAAGTGAGGCCTGCAGTTCTTTAGATGTTATTCTGGGTTCTTTTGTGGCCTCCTGGATGAGTTGTTGATGCACCCTTGGGGTAATTTTGGTAGGTTGGCCACTCCTGGGAAAGTTCACCACTATTCCAAATTTTCTCCCTTTGTGGTTCTCACTGTGGTTCGCTAAAGTGCCAAAGACTTAGAAATGACTTTGTAACCCTTTCCAGACTGATAGATGCCAATGATTTTTTTTCTCAGCTCTTTCTTTAGATTGTGGCATAATATGTTGCTTTTTGAGATCTTTTAGCTTACTTGTACAGCCTTTGTATTGACTTTGAAATGTAATATTTTTTTTGTTTCATTTCCTGTGCAAAGATGAACATTCCTGTAAGTAAATTTAAGTTCTGCATAAATTCCAGGTAATTTAGCCAAAAAAACCCCAACACTGTTTCCCTGATCAGGGTTAGGGTTATCACACTTTTCAGAGCACGGGTCATATTATGTAGCAGCCTAACTAGGAATCTAACTTACAGGTATTTTATACCCTGAAAGCCAATTCAGTTCAATTCAGTTCTGTTCAATTTTA
This sequence comes from Andinoacara biseriatus, assembly GCA_015108635.1. NCBI lineage: Eukaryota > Metazoa > Chordata > Actinopteri > Cichliformes > Cichlidae > Andinoacara > Andinoacara biseriatus. Next base: position 26,226 of record VUQJ01006623.1, on the reverse strand, counting down.
CTTATATAGCACCAAATCAAAACAAACAGTTTCCTCAAGTTGATTAAAAGTTTTTAAGTTTTGCATAATTTTATAAAGGCCTTAATTTCCGGGACTAAGGCCTCAGTCCTGGAAATTACGAAGAACTTAAATTTACTTACAGGTACATCCCTGTAAAATATGCGTGCTTACATGTAGTTGCAGGGTATGTATGGCCTTAGTCGTGGGCCGTATGATGAAGTAACTAAGACATTAAACACAGCCTATAACAAAAGAATGTATAAATAAAAACAAGTGTATGTCTCAATAAAAAAATAGAATAAAATTCAAAGTTAAAACAACACAAAAAAGGAGTTGAATCTTCTGCTTCAGTGTTTCCAGATGTCAAATGTTTCTGTGGTATAATTAAGTATATTTACAGACATTACATCAGTTTCAAAGGCTTTTATTGACAGTTACATTAACATTATGAAAAGAGTCAGTATTTGCAGTGTGTCTTTTCAAGACCGCTGCAATTCATTCTGGCATGTTGCCCCGATCGTAGGACAAAGCAGCAAACTTTGTGAAATCCAATACTTGTGTTTCAAAACTTTTGGCCACAGCTATAACAGCTTCAAATCTTCCAGGAAGGCTTTCCACAAGGATTAGGAGGGTTTATGCTACATTTTTGACCATTCTTCCAAAAGTGCATTTGTGAGGTCAGACACCGACACTGGACGAGAAGGCCTGGCTCACAGTCTCCGCTCTATGTAATTCATCCCAAAGGTGTTTTATCTGGTTGAGGTCAGGACTCTGTGCAGGCCAGTCAAGTTCTTCCACACCAAACTCACTCATCCATGTCTTCATGGACCTTGTTTTGTGCACTGGTGCACAGCAGAGGTGGGAAGTAACAAATACTTTGTCACTGTTCCTAAGTAGATTTTTCAGGGATCTGTACTTTACACGAGTATTTATTTTTGACTACTTTTCGTTACTAACAGGTTCGTTACTTTAGCTTTATCACATTTTTAACATGTTTAAAACAAACTGCTGACTAACTTTGTGTAATTCAAAGATTGTATCAAACTACTGCAGCTGAAGTCAGTTTGCTGTACTGTATTGACAGTAAAGCGCTATGTTGGACTGGTGCAGACCGTCTGTGTTTGAATCAGTGCTGTTGATGCTGAGATTAATTCACTGAACTCAACATTTATACAACCTGCTACTTTTACTTTATTGCTTTGAGTAAATTTCAGAGCCTGAACTTTTTTTACTTTTACTTAAGTAAAGAAGTTTACACAAGTACTTGTGCTTCTACTTAAATACAGCATGTCTGTACTTTTGCCTCCTCTGGTGCACAGTCACGTTGGAACAGGAAGGGGCCATCCCCAAACTGTTCCCACAAAGTTGGGAACATGAAACTGTGCCAAATGTCTTGGTATGCTGAAGCATTAAGACTTCCTTTCACGGGAACTAAGCGGCCGAGCCCAATGCCTGAAAAACAATGACTAAAGCTTGTCAAGCTGAGAGGTCAGCAGCCTTTTGTGGTTAAACCTCTGCGCTCTGTGCAGAACCAGAGCTAGTGTTAGCAAATAGACAAGCTTCTGTGATTCATCATTGTAACAGATGGGTTACCTCTTAGTGAACACGCCTACATGTGTGATGTAGAGAAGATGGAGTTTCCTCATTTTTTAAGAAGGCACTGGACATGCTGAGATATCAGTTTTTGGCTAATTGCTCTTTGGGAATCACCTTGTTGATGCAAAAATACTATTTTATTCCTGTCAAACTGCGTTATCTTCATAGATTAAGCTAAAAGTATGGGGACAGATTGTAGGGGATTTTTTTGCAACTGGCTGCTAGTCCCTTCAGTTTGGGTACTGAAAGCATCCACTCAGACAGCTTTTTGCCTGCAACAGTGTTAAAAAGCATTCAAGCTAAGGTCAACCAGCTATCTGTAAGTTATCTACACTGCATGAATCCAGTCATGGTTAATCTGATTTACCAGCCAAATCAGCCCCATAGGTTAGTTAACCTTTCTCCTTAGATGGCTCAAAATAATGTGAATTACAGTAATCACAATCACAAAAATCTGTGCTAAAAATGCTTTACAAAAATGTACAATACGCGTAATAAAACACATGCAGTGTTCATCTAATATTATGGTGACTAATGTACTTTTTATTATAATTTTTTATTCCAGATCAGTGTGACTGACGTCATCGTGTGCGACCATAGCGTGGCTGAGAATGCTGAACTGAATCCTGCAACAGTAAAGATGATGGTAAAAGTTGTTTTTAACGTTTTAAAACTTCACTTTGAGGCAAAATCTGCAAGCTTGTAATGTTTATATGACTGTGCAGTGGTTAGCACTGTTGCCTCACAGCAGGCAGGTCTGGGGTTTGAAATCTCCCCCATGTGGCTGGGGTCTTTCTGCGCGGAGTTTACATAACTGAATCTTACTGAGCCCATAAGACAAAGTGGGGAAACAGGATTGAAAACCATTGTACAGTTTCCCCTCATCTGTGATTACTGTGACAGTGCGAACTCCTTAAGATCCAAACTGTGGATTTTTAAAATGGCATTAGTCCATTTCAACAGCAACCTCTTGGAATTAATCTAAATGTTAGAGGTGCCAAGAGGATATGTGAAATATTCTGGCTCCTCTCAGTCACTGCAGGGTCTCTTTATTGAAAATGTCATGATGTCTTATGGATGAATAACCTTTCACCTCTGCTTCCCTCCCCGCACGTCAGAACCTTTGAGACAAGCGTCAAGACAAGATCACTGAGCATTGAAGGCAGATCATGGTGGCAGGTCATGTTGCCACAGATAAGCCTGTGTTCAGTCTCAAATTCAGCGAACAGCTACGTCTGACTAACAACCACTCGAGTTTATTTTGTGAATTTCCATACTAACACTGTACCACAAGCTTCTGTGGCCCCCTTAACTGTAGCTAAATGTGTGTCTCAGTTGGTCTAATCTTGAAGCCAGAAGCTCTGCAGGGTGCTGTGGATAGGGAAGATGGAGCTTAGATATCATCTTCAGAACACAGGGCAGATCTCACAAGCTTATCATTTCATCTGATGCTGCGTTTGAGTGGAAAGGGTTTGTCTCCTTCAGATTTCTTAATACCGTCTGACAAAGAAAGGCATGCTTAGAGGAGAGCTGTCCTCGTTGACAGCCCGATAACATATCTTTTTGATATCTTTATATCCATGCAGATATCTTTTAAAGCAAATAACCAAGAAGATTTTGACTTGGATTGCCAACCTTCACCCAAACAAGCTGGAGCAAAGGCAAAGAATCCTGTGAACTTCTCCTCCCACAGAATAAACCCAACCTGTTAATGAAAGCAAATAACTATTGTCACAATGAGAAACCAGGATTTTCTGTTGTATCACCACTGCAAATTATCTGAGTTGAGTGTTGTAACTGATGTCTTCTTAAGGTCTGCTGCTGACATAATTGTCAGAGGCCCTCGGGCTTGGATGCAGGATTGTTGTGTTTTCGGTGGGTTCTGTTAGTCTTTGTGGTTTTGAGAATATTTTGTGTCTAACTTTAGCTATTTTGGTAATATTAAGGTTGCTGTTTTCCTTTGTGATTTATTTTATCCTCGAGCAGCCTCTGTCTGTATTTTAGTCCATTTTCTTAGCTTCAAAAGCTTCAAAAAAGGTGACTGGACTTCTTTAAATTTTTTGAAGATGTTTCACTTCTCATCCAAGAGGCTTCTTCAGTTCTAAAAATGACCATCTGAACAACCATCACTGAACAGAGGTTGTGGCTTATGATACCAGCTGTGAGCCACCAACAGTGCAGTCTTGAAACCCTTCCCAGGTGCCTCAACCCCCTCTCACACCCAGGTCACATGATAGGGCGGGGCAAAGCCTCACATTACCTGATGGTAATGACCCACGCACCTTGGCTCATGTAACGATGCACATGAGCAATAATGGGCCAATGACCACCTCCAATGGAGACCACCCCCACTAGAGTTTAAATACCCGGGACTGTCCACCTTTTGATTTTACAACTGAAGAAGCTTCTTGGATGAGAGGTGAAACGTCTTCAAAAACTTAACGACGTCGGGTTGTCTTTTTTTCAAGCTTTTGAGGCACCATAACCTGGATGACTGAGAACACACAGACATATTTTTTTTAGCTGCTGTCTTAGTCCTGGTCTCAGTGTTAGTCATTTCCTGCCTTATTTTGATAGTCTCTTGTTCTTTGTCATGTCCTCCCTTCTCTTGCTGTGTGATCTCCAGTTCCGTGTTTTCTCAGATTCGTACTTTTTATTTCTGGCTCCAGTCCTGCCCTGTCAATATTTTGCTTATATTTCCTCTGAACCAGCAATAGAGTATTTTTGAGTTTAGTCTTCCGAGTGATCTTGCCTGCCACACAGTGGTCCATGACTATAATAGTACATTTAGTAGTACAATAGTACAAGACACAAGGAATTTCTATTGCGCATCTTTTCATCTGTAATATCTGACTATGCTTGTGTGCACTTAGCTCGAAAAAATAGATTTATTATTAGAATTAACTGATGACTCCCCAGGCATTTCACCTTGCTAGTTGGACCTTGTTCCGTTTCTGCTTTTCTTCATACCTTCAGTTCTTTAAATTACAGTTTTGAACTTGAGCAGGTCGTTTTGGACCATACCTACATATCCACATGCCTAAATGCACAGATATTTGTTGAACAGGTGTACCTAACAAAGTGGCTGGTGAGTGGATTTTAAAGTATTCTACACAAGTGTATGACTAAACTCATTATTATCATAAGGAGAACATACTCCTGCTAAAAAACAAATGTAAATTATCACTTAGACTCAGCTTCACCTTCCTCATCCCTGCAGCTTTCTTCCACTACCAAACATGTTTATTTATAACGACTTAAAGTAATGCTGTGTTGATGCCTATTCTCAGCTTAATAACAAGATCACATCATTAGCTCTGTCACTAGACTATTTGATCTAACCTCTTGAGAGTATGTTTTCCTGCAGCAGAACATACAGACAGCTGACAAATTAAAGGAAATAATGCAAATGTTTCCATAGAGGACAAAAAGCAGTATGAATAGCCCCGTTTCACAGCAGGTGCTTAAAGCGGTTATTAGTAGTAAAAAAAACACCTGTTTTAAAAAACTTTTACAATGGCTCTGTTCTATACGTGTGCCCGTACCAGACACACGCCATACCAGAAGCCTGAAAAGCTTAAAAACAGCTAAAAAGAAGAATTTTAATTATTATTATTTCCCAGTGAAACACATCAAAATTAAATAGAATATTGATGTGATATATGTCCAAATAGCTTCACAAACATAGCCTACCATTAGAAACTCTCATTATTTACTAAATGATGAAGAAAGTTGATGGGGTACTGAGAGTCTAGGTGTACAACAAAGAGAGGCAAAAGCTTTCAGTGAGTTGTATGTGAGGCTGGACACAGAAAAGGACTTTTACTGACCGGCTAGACAGAGATCAAGCTGTGCAAGGAAAGGATGTGCAGCGAGTTAGTGTGATTAACGACAAAGATGTAAATGTACTAATAAGTGAAAAGAGTGTGCTGAGAAGACGGAAGCCACTAACAAAAAGACAGGAGGCAGAGCTGAAGATGTTAAGGTTTTCATTGGGAGTGACCAGGAGGGACAGGATTAGAAAAAGAGGAACAGGTCATGTTGAATGTTTTGGAGACAAAGTTAGAGAGACAAGGCTGAGATGATTTGAACACGTGCAGAGGAGCGATAGTGGATATATTGGCCAAAGGATGTTGAAGATAAAGCTAGACAGGAGGAAAAGAGGATAGGACAGGGATAGGGTGAGATGGAGGGAGATGATCTGCTGTGGAGACTCCTAAAAGGAGCAGCTAAAAGAAGAAAGAGATTAGCCATATTTACTAAAGCACTTCTTGATGTTTCCCTTTGGTATTGCCTTTATTGTTGGGAAACAGTGGTTATGTTAATAGACATTAGTGTTTGGTAAAGTTATGACTCTGTAATTGGACACTTGAGAAAATAACTGATTACCAGTGCAGGAGGGTTCTGCTTCATGTTTGTTGTTGTCAGTGCTGCTGCTGAACTCTAATTATCTGGGTGACTAATTTGTCATTTTCAATTAGGATGACGGCCCAGAAGTCTCAGGAGCAGCGAGGTGACGAGGCGCTGCACAGATTCACAACTGATGGTACCCACAACACTGTTCGGAGCTCCGTGCAAAAGAGGCACTTTTACCGTTCTTGTTCACTCTCACTGTTATTTGTTTGACTTCATCTTCAATTGACTTCATTCTTCACCTTCAAAATGTGAACAAGTGATTGTGGCCATGTATGATCCTCTACGGGAATGCCATATCCTCAGAGGGAGTTGTGAATAAGCTTGAGGACAACAAACCACGTACTAACTCCTCTGTTAATGAGGTGCAGGACGTCTGCTGTCAGAACATGCTGCCGAGCATCCGAGCAATGTCAGATGTGATAACGCTGCTCATCAGTTTGTCAGCGCACTTTATGGAAGATAATCACCCCATCTCATCTCTTCACTGCATGGAGACTGAAAAGGTCGCAGGTCACTCTATCCAGAAGCTCAGCCTACTGAAATTAGACACATGCTGAATTTTAAACCTCGGGATCCTTCCTCCAGTCGTTCACAGTCTGATCCCTGCTCATTGCTGTAATTACTGTTACATTAGTCTCACACTTTACAGATGATGCACAATTAGATTTTAATCTGAGATGTGCAACGTTTTGTGTAGTGCTGAGATGTACTGATACTTTTTATTTAAATGTGAAGGGTACCTGTTAAAACGTTGTATAAATATAAACCTAGTATCAAAAATATATTAAAGTACAACAATGAAGTATAATGCCTTTCTATTTTCTGCTATAGCCAGTTAATGCATTACCTCCTGAGAGAAAGAAATTAAGCTGTCCGGCACTGCAAAAATCATTTTTAGGATGAAAACACATTGCTGAACGGAGCCAATCTGCAGCCTAAAAATATAATCTCAAATCTTGTATCAGATCCTCAGGTGGCAGGAGTTCTTTTCAGGTGAGCTTGTTAAACAGGTGCACATTGTGAACATCCACATTTTAGATGACTCAAAACCACATCATCCACCCGCAGAGAGATGCTGCATGAAAGCTGAAAAGCTGCAGCCCTTGAAAAGCCTCAGAAAACACCGGGAGGTGAATAGAGGCTCACGCTAGTGCAATCCATTCGGCCCTCGGTAGCCGTAGGTTTAGATTGCTTCGGGGATTCTTCCTTCAAAGGGAACAATAGATGTCCGCTATCAGTAAATAACCTACCCCATGTCTGAAAACATAAGCCCCCAAAACTGATTTAGTCTGAACCAGAGAAACAGGACGCAGACGCTTCCACTCATTATGAGAGGGCCGCAGGTAAGCAGTCGAGCTGCCTGCTAATGAGGCAATGCTGCAAAATTCCTTTACTCTGGTTCAAAAAACTGAATAAATGTGGGATTTAAATTACAGAAGACAACAATCTCATTCATGATAGTTATTATGTCAAAGGCTGTCCAATGTCTTTGAGCCATATGCAAATTTCCTGCATAGAAACACTCTCCCTATTGAAGAGCACCTCTGGACAGATGTTTTAAAAAGATAAATATCAGGTATGGAATGATTGTTTTTCCATAAAATTGCATGTGATGACATTTAACCCTTCATCCATCAGGTTAAGTCCATACTGGCACTGTAGTGTTACACTTCCTTTTCTTCCTGAAGCAACATACAATGAATCACACATCTGTTTTTGGCTATTTACATCTAAACCAATTCATATTAAGTTGACCCTCTGTTCATGAGACCGACCATGTACGCTCCTCTTGTCTTCTGAGCATGAATCCATCCACATTTCTCTGGTCAACCTTTGCATACTTGAGCAGATCGATAAGCCTCCAACCATAAAGCCCAAGAGCACAGTGGTCCACGGACCTATGCAAGATGCCTCCTAAAATCTCTGCACACTGCTTAATAGAAGCAAATATTTTGGTATTTGCCTGTGAGTTTTAACTCCCAAAGGCCTCTGAATTTTTTTAAAAACAGCTTTATTGGGCCGTTTATAAATGTCTGAGTGGTTTATTTTATTTTTCAGGATACGTCGTTCCTGTTTCCATTTACTGTCACCAAAAAAAACATTCTGTTGGTTTGTAACCAGACATCTTGTCAGTTCTTTTTTTTTCAAGGTCATCTGTGTGTGTGTGTGTTTCTTTTTTCACTTTTGTTATGGTTAAGTAGTTCCTAGACCGCCTCCCCCCAGGTCATCTAGACTTGGTTGTCAGTGTGCTGCTGAGCCAGCACTGATGGTTGCTAAGTTCAAGCTGCAACGAAAACAAAGTTTCCAAAAGTGGGAATGATATTGGAATACATGGGTAATCCTTTGCCAGTTTCTCCAAAAACCATAGGATGCCCCAATGCATTCATTTCTAGGCTCTACTTCATTTAGCCTGTCCCCCACTAAATTTCACTTCAACAGGTGCTTTAGATGCAACAACATGGTGAGAACAGTAGATGATGTTCCTTGACCCGCTTTGAGACCACCACATACTTCAAACTTAATCAGTATTAAATGTATATATAAACACTAACACACATCTTGAAACATACAATTTCACACTTTCTACTCACCTTCCAAGGATCAACACATATTTGTATTGATATATTAGACTCTTGACCCTGAAACTGCATGTCCTTTAGGAGATGTGGTGTGTCCTCTTAAGGTTACATACAAATGACTGTTTAATGAGATCCTGTCCTTGGACTTGTCTCTTGGAGCTGGCTCAGCTCATGAAATTAAGCACAGAAGCTGCTTTAGGTGAGTAGACAATAACAGGAAAATATAGGCTTTAGCACTTAATATAATTGAACTTTTTTCATGAATAATAATAATATGTCTTTGTGAATAACTGAGGGTATACAAGCATCACATCTCAGGGTAAGTTTCAGGAAAAAGGTTTGGTGTAGAATCCTGTCTGGGCTCTTTCTGTGTGGAGTCTGTGTGCTCTCTTTGTATATGTTTGTGCAGTGGTCTGGTTTCCTGCCACAGTCCAAAGACTTGATGTGAATGGTTGTCTGTCTCTTTATTAGGCAGGCTAATAGACTGCCAACCTCTCCTGGATTTACCCCACCAATACCAGCTAAAACAGAAATCAGCAACCTCTGCAACCTTAGTTGTGTAAGTAAACAGTGGATATACACTACATTGTCAAAAATATTCACTCATCTGCCCTCACATGCTTATGAACTAGAGTGACATCCCGTTTTTAAAATATAGGGTTTAATATGATGTTGGCCCACACTTTGCAACTATAGCAGCTTCAACTATTCTGGGAAGGCTTTCCATAAGGTTCAGGAGTGTGTTTATGGGAATTTTTTACCATTCTTCCTGAAGCACATTTGTGAGGTCAGACACTGATGTTGGGATGAGAAAGCCTTGCTCACAGCCTCTGCTCTAATTCATCCCAATAGTGTTCTGCTGGGTTGAGGTCAGGACTCTGTGCAGACCAGTTAAGTTTTTCCACATTAAACTCGCTCATCCATGTCTTTATGGACCTTGTTTGTGCACTGGTGCACAGTCATGTTGGAATAGGAAGGAGCCATCCTCAAATTGTTCCCACAAGGTTGGGAGCATGGAATTGTCCCAAATGTCTAGGCATGCATTAAGTTCCTTTCACTGAAAATAAAGGACTGAGCCCTCCTGTTCTCCTGGCAACTGTCAGACTCTGATGGTCGCGATCTGTTCTGGTAGTCAGTGGTGAATCCAGTGGTGGCGTGTTTTTCACCACAGCATCTGACCTTTTTGCATTGCACTTGGCGATGTAAGGCTTCAATGCAGCTGTTAGGTCATGGGAACCCCATTCA
>VUQJ01006606.1:1076-19071 GCA_015108635.1 Andinoacara biseriatus | reverse complement strand
GGCGTTTAAAGACGACAACCGGTTTGCACGTAGTTCCAAAATCTTTGAAAGAAGATTGGAGTAACATCTTTAGGTGGCATAAATCCCCAGGAAGTACAAGCTCTAGAACACATAATTATCAGGTAGATCTTAATGCAGTAGTAGATCCATCACATTCACAAAGTCGAAAGTTGGTTCCCTGCCCACCCACCCAGCAAGGTGACAACAATACCCCATCATCCTTTTTTAGGCTGAGGGGTAATCAGTCAGTCAGTTATCTCAACATCACAGTATCAGCTACCCCTTGTTCCCTGATAAAAGCCTGCTGGGCATCATAGACTTTATAAAACAATAGATCTCAAAATGAAAAAAGAAACCTAAACACTAGGATTTATTGAGCTGACTTGCTGAGTTGTCGTTCTGATCATGTATTAAAGCCCAAAACAAAATATATGCATGTATGTGCGTTACAGTGCTTTGCTTTTATACATTTTTGTGAACACACTGAAAGAAAGAGGGAAACAAGGAGTGATAACAGACATTAAAAGAGAGAGAAAAAAAGAGTGAGAATGAAAAAAGAAAACGAACAAGTGAGAGAGTGAAAGTACATGGATTGCAGGACTTGTCATTGTCAACTTCTAGTTTTAACTAAGGCTGTAGTTGTCAAAAGCACCACGTTATTTGGTCTTGCTGAAGAGTATTTTTTCTTCTGACCAAGGATTCAGCTCTCTCTCACGCATGATCTATGTTGTGCTCAACCGCTTGACCCCTGCACATAGGGGAGATGCAGGCATGTGGGACCTCTCTAACAGTCTCCCTCTCCAACCCCGATAAGACTTGTTTGCCCAATCTGCTACATGTAGAGTACCAGTCAAAAGTTGGGACACACGAGTGCAAAGGAAACCCATCTCCCACCTCCTGTCCTCACCACATCTTACAGAGTGACTATCAAGAGCAGCCTGAGCAGCTGCATGAGTATCTGGTAGTGAAACTGCACAATATCAGACTGTGGCGAGAGTGAGAACAACTAAAAAAAATCATCAGCTTGAAGTGAACATATATAGTTCAATTCAATTCAATTTTATTTGTATAGCTACAGTCGGATATTTGAAAAGAGCTAGACAGGCAGCCTAAGTCACCATTCATAAAAGCAAAACTTTCCAGGGCACTCTTTCAGACATAATTATGTGCATATTATGGTAAATGAAACTAATTCCAAGGCTCACCTATTGGTGTGTTCAGAGACATTGTTAATTCAATCTATCTGTAAAATAAACATCCTAGGAACCACAAGTAAGCCAGCAGCATGAGAGCAAAGTGCTCTGTTGGGGTACTATGAGGTTTTTAAGATAAGATGGGGCCTTATTGTTCAAGACCTAGCATGTAAGAAGAAGAATTTTAAATTCAATTCTGGATGTAACAGTGAGCCAATGAAGAGAAGCCAGTAGGGGAGAATTATGTTCTCTTTATAGTTCCTGTCAGTCCTCAAGCTGCAGCATTTCGGATCAGCTGAAGGTTTTTCAGGGAGCTTTAGCACATTGCAACGAATTGCAATATTCCAGCCTAGAAGTAATAAATGCATGAATTAGCTTTTCAGCATCACTCTGAGACAGGATGTTTCTAGTTTTAGAAATAATGCGCAAATGCAAAAAAGCAGTCCTACATATTTGCTTAATATGTGCATTGAAGGACATATCCTGGTCAAAAAGGGCTCAGAGATTTCTCACAGTGTTACTGGGGGCCAAGGTAATACCGTCCAGAGTAAGTATCTGGTTGGACACCATGTTGGCTGACAAAGGCTGATTGTACAATCATTCCACCCTGGGAAAAGAACAGCTCAAAAAATAAATAAAAGCCCACGATGAGTGTATGGAAACTTCTGACCCCAAAGCAAGGGTTCACTTTTGATGATGCAGAAGCATGAAAAGATAACTGTTTTATATTGTTTTTTGAGGAACCATGAATCACTATTTAAAGATTACAATGCTGTAGAAAGTATCTACACTTAAATTTGCTAATTGCTTCAAAGTCAAGCTTCAGCAGGACTGTGACTTGCCTTTAATGTGCTTGGAAGGTTTGCTGTGGGGATTTCTGAGATTTCGTTGGCACTCAGCACCAGTTCCTCCAGCTTTGAGAACTTTAACAGGCCATCATCAATGACTGTAACCTGAAAACACAGACAGACGGAAGATAAAGTTTTACCAATGTGTAAAAGCATTAAACATTAAGTAAATTTGTTCTTTTATATAATGTATTTACAGAATCGGATGATGAGTCATCCGAGGTAAACTGTAGCTCCCTTCCTGCATCCAAACTGCATCCATTTATTTTTTGAGCCTATTGCATATGGCAATTTTGGGACAAAATTTACCTCAAATAAACCTCAAGTGTTGTAAAGAGACCATTATATCAGATTAACAGCCTAATATCAGACTGAACTGTCACAGGTCTGGATTCAGGCAATCCAGTTCTGCTTAATGGGACGCTATAGAGATGTCATTGGTTTCCATTAGGATAATATTGTACAAGGGCTGGTAAGGTGTGAACAAATTTGTGTGGCAAGAATCAGATTTAAAGAAAAAGAGAAATATCAAAAGGTGCATCAATAACTCAGCCAAAAATCAGCCTGATATCAGCCTTTTTGACTCATATCAGGCTACTGTCAAATAATTGGACATCATCATTTACATCATTTAAATGTTTGAATATACTGTGATTAAATGGAGAAACTGAAATAAGATAACAGCCTCACCATCAACTGTCAGACAAAATTGTTAGTTTTAACTTTTACATCATTTCTATCCTTTGCTTTCACAGTTGGCGTACCCCTAATGACAGGTCTACTCACACCTCTGTCAACAATATGAAGTGTAGTGAAGTAGTTGTAAATGAAGTGGGCGCGCAGGCGTTCAGGTGTAAGCACAGCCAGTCGTCTCAGAGGCAAAGCCTGAGGGCTCCATGATACATCATGCTGCCATGGAGAATGAGGGCAGCTGAGCAGATCCAGGAGAGCATCTGTGGACTCTTTCTCTGCGCAATCCTCACTGTCACTGGCATTTCTCTGCAGACAAAATACACGTTTAGTTTGGTAGACTTGTTAAAAACAGGACTGTTACTGTTGTGAAGTACTGGAGAAACATTTGGTCTTTAAGATACTTACCCATGTGCCATTTCCACAGGGAAAGTCATTCAGACACAGGCGGCAAATCAGCTTGTCTATCACAGCAGAAAGGGTGCTTGAGCTCATGACTGAGAATAGTTACTGTGTAATGTTATCTCATTAAGCTAGCTTTACACCATAGTGACACTGTTGCTACAGTATGTCTGTAAGTGGTCAGTCTTTGGTCTGTCTGTCCGGAAACGGGATTGTGCTCTTTGTTTACTTCTGAGTTGCCTGGTAACACCTTCTGAGTTGCCTGGCAACACCTGGGGCTCCATGCAGGTACCCTGAATGCCTGTGAAATATTAGGAGGGAGTTTTTCATGAATGGCTCTGAGGTCCTCACTTGTAGTAACCATTAAAAATCAAAGCAATTGAATAGCATTGAGGAAAAAGGGAAATTCCTTTTTAGACCTGAAAATTTCCATAGCTTATGATTATTACATTTTATGTTCTATTTCCTCCTTCCTTGTACTAGAGTACTAAAATACTTCCTTGTAGCAGAGTATTCTTCTTTGTAATTCCTGAGTTTAGTTTTATCATCATCAGGGCTCAAAAGTTACAACGTAAATAGATGACTGTCACCAAAGATTGTAGAAACTCTGGTTTTATTATTTTTATTTTTATTTACTTCATATTCTTAAAAAAGTTAAAAAATGGCAAATGGAAAGAGCATGAAGGGAAGAAGTAGCGTCTCCCACAAAGCCAGCCTCAGGCATGCTTTTATTCGCACCTTGCCAGGCGTAAACAATTAGCAATTAAGCCTTGGCAACTCTCAGAGACTCTTTCACTGCCACTCCAAGGAAAGTAGGGGTTGCAGAAGCGATAACAGTAACAAAAATATGTGACAAGGACACATAATGGTATTTAATATCAATCATTAAACCCATGTTTTCTACCCTGCACGATTAACTTACAGACAACTTACAGACAAGATAAAGACTGTCAATGGCCCCACGCAGTTGCATTTAAGCACTGTGGTGCTGTGGGGTGGGCCTAATGGGAATCTTAAATTTGCACTGGCGGAGGCTTCTTTTTTGAAGACAATTTGAGCAAATATTTACTGATAGAGTTTACTAAAAACACAGACTTTAGGCCTTGGGCAGATACCAAAGCTCTAACATCTGCCAGGGCAGTCAGGGAAATACCCTGGAGAGCAGAAGGCAGGATGAACCAAGTCAAAATTACTACTAAAGGGGACATTACACACTGTACATTACATTGATTATTTATGCTCACACGCTTACAGTAAAAGGGACACATTAGAAATCTACTGTATATTTAAATTATTTGTCTATCCTGTGAATCAAAGCTAACCTTTTTATGCAGTATACATTTTCCTTATGTATTGAATTTTAGATCTATGAATATTTATTTTTTTACACTCCACTGATTAAAATAGGCATCTTTCCTCAAACGTTTTGATGGTGGAGGGGCTTGCTGGGAAATAATACTTGTACTTCCTGATCTTGCTCATTGTCATTTGTGTAAAATGTGCCCAAACCTGTTGAGATCAACAATGCCACAATGTGTTTTTTCAGCGAGTGTCATACAGAGCTGTTAGTCAGTGAAGCGGCATTTTTAATTATGTTTATCAAGCAAAGCAAGGAAGAGGAAGGAGAGAAGAAAGCAGGATGAGTATACCACCAGGACTTTGGAGGTGAACAGTGCTGTCAATGACTTTGTTGAGTGCAAGGCCCGATAGGTGAAGATCTGATGGGTGAGTAACTTATGTTTTTGTAAAGGACTGAAACATTTTTACCACTTATATGTTGAAATTATGCACTCATACTGTGATATGTGTGTGTGATATATGTAGAAGTTGGTCCACTGGAAACTATTGTTGAATAGGCATCTCTATAAATGAGTGCCCTTGTTGTAAGCTGGTCCATCCAGTTAGTCTGTGAGGCCCTGTGGTTAATGGGCTTCTCTCATGTCTTGCTTAGAGAAATTGCAGTATTCTTTATGTTACTGCTAAATCTGTTTTGGGCTTATGGTTGTCTAGTTGAAGAAGATGCTTATGTTTATAGCATAAGCTTAGATAAATATGTCCATTCCCCTGATTGTGGTTGCTGTACTTGGTGAATATCAAAAGCTAG
The DNA here is from genome assembly GCA_015108635.1 of Andinoacara biseriatus. Classification (NCBI taxonomy): domain Eukaryota; kingdom Metazoa; phylum Chordata; class Actinopteri; order Cichliformes; family Cichlidae; genus Andinoacara; species Andinoacara biseriatus. The sequence continues at coordinate 13,834 of VUQJ01006606.1, read as the reverse complement.
AATGATGTGAGATGCTGTGATGATCACCTGCCTATCACAGTGTTGTTACACCTGTGGGAGATATTAAAGGAAGTCCTCGAATTACCGCAAGAATTTGGTTTCACACTCTGGGAATCATGAACATCTGGCAAATTTTTATAGCAACCCATTAGTAATTGTTGAAACATGTGGTTGTCAACCAAAATGGTGACCAGACCTCTAAACCAACAGTGATGATAAAATTAATTCCTGTTCTGATAAAATCCCATGGGAATGAAGGATCATGGATTTGGACTTGAAATAATGATGTAAATTAAAAGATTGAGAACCGCATTTCTACGATATGATTAGTGTGCGTATATTAAGTGGAATTATCCGATTACAGAGTTACCCAGTAAACCAGAAGAAAAATGGAATTAGTACACTGAGATCTTGTATAACTGATATCCACTGTGGTTGACATTTAGTGATAACTTTTCAAGATAAATTCAAAACCTCTTGCACAGCCTATAAGGTAATAACATCCTGCGTCGTCTCTGTTCACAGTTATAGTGTAGTAATGGAAAAAAACAATTTTACTTTTTCTGATTTGATGAAATTTGTGACCAAACTGGCCACACCAAAATCACCAAAAATGCCTGAAAACATGCAAAAGCTTGGTCTCTTTGTGAAGAGACCAAGCTATATTTTTCATTTTTGCAGCCAAATATGCTTCAATAAGAGACCACACCCTGTGTCACTCCAGTCATCTAAAAACAGGAAACTTGTGCAACAATTAACACAGCTTCACCAAAAGACTGAAAAATGTTGCAACTTTTGAATTGCAGGGTCAGAATTTGGTGTAAACAGCACGACTCCTTCTCCTTTGCATGAGCAGTTCAGGATGCTGCTGGTGGTGTGATGGTGTAGAGGATATTTTCTTGGCACACTTTGGTGAGGTGTTCTGGGCATGTCCCACTGGGAGGAGGCCCCGGGGTAGATCCAGGACACGCTGGAGAGATTATATCTCTCGGCTGGCCTGAGAACGCCTTGGGGTCGCTCCTGATGAGCTGGTGGAGGTGGCTGGAGAGAGGGAAGTCTGGGCTTCTCTGCTTAGGCTCCTGCCTCCGCGACCCGGCCCTGGATAAGCGGAAGAAAATGGATGGATGGATGGATGGACTTTGGTCCCATTAGATTAGATTAGATTAGATTAGATCAATTTTAGTAATCCCTTTGGGAGGGTTCAGTCAGGAAAATTAAAGTTCCAAGTTCCAAGTTTAAACAGTGCAGCCTACCTGACTATTGCTGATGACCATGTCCATCCCTCTATGACCATAATGCACCCATCTTCCGATGGCTGCTTCAACCAGGATAAAGCATCATGTCACAAAGCTCAGATCATCTCAAACTGATTTCTTGAACACCACAATGAGTTCACTGTACTCAAATGGCTCCACAGTCACTAGATCTCAGTCCAATAGGGCACCTTTGGGATGTGATGGAACAGGAGATTCTCATCATGGATGTGCAGCAGACAAATTTGCAGCAACTGTGTGATGCTGTCACATTAATATGGACCAAAATCTCTGAGGAATGGGGCATGTGTAACTATGTACAAGTAAATTATATTAAACACAGTCAAAGCTACTGGTTTGATTATAGATGGAAAATAATACATTCTAAGTTTTGAAGAATGGACTTGAATAACTGATACGCTCACTAGGTGCCATTTAGTGATGACACATCAAGGTTAATCAACCTCTTACATGGCCTACAAGGGGGTAACATCCTGTTGCTGATCATTAAATGTTGCCATGAGTACACAGAAACTGAATAGTTGTAGATAACCAACGGGAAATGGATTATCTTGGTACTGGGGTTGCATGAGGAAAGGTGTCTGTCATGAAATTCTGCCAAATCAAACATGCATGGCTACCTGCTGCAGTGACCACATCTGATTAAGGGAGCAGCTGAACGTTGCTTCAGTTGGACTTGGCCAGCTGGATCAGTCCAGTTAAAGTTAAGCAGGCTGGCTGGGCCTTCTTTTGAAATATTTAGACAACAAAAGAGGAAAGCAATGTAATTCAACAACAGAAAGAACAAATGGAGATAAATCAAACAAGTCAGTCAGTCTCTTTGGGTTTCCTGCACTGCCACAATCAGTTAACTATAGGGTCACTGATAGACACAGTCACCATTTTTTCACTTAATCAACAGACATCAGAACTCTGTGGCAGTTTTTTTTCGCCTACTCACAATAAACCACTGTGGTGAATGGATGCCCTACAATTGCAAAAACAGAACATTTCAACATTCAAGATTCATTGTACGATAATGCTAGAAACGTCATCTACTGAAACCAAAAAAAATCCCTTGTTTTGCTATATAAGCACAACGTGTGCCAGTTTATGATCATTAACTCAGCAGCAAACAAAGAAGTAACACCATGGGTCTTGCTAAAGGTAAGCTGCTTTTGAATTATAGTTGAATGATGTAGGAGTATTATTTGTCCCTGCAAAGAGTGAATCAGATCTTTGTGTAGAGCTGCTATTTAGCTTGATGTTGGGGCATGTTCAGAAGCGTTGCTGTTAGACTTTCGTCTGCACAATATAATGTCAAAACTGTCTCAGAGTGATGCTGAAAAAGTAGTTCATGCATTTCTTACTTCTAGGCTGGACTACTGAACTTCTCTATTATGAGGCCGCTCTAAAAGCTTGGTGAAAAAAGCCTTCAGTTAATCCAAAAATGCTACAGTGTAGCTGCTAATAGGGACTAGAAGAAGAGATCCCATTTCTCCTCTCTTCTCTTCTCTATATTGGCAACTGACAGTCCTTATCCTTGCATACAAAGTCCTGAATGATCAGGCCCCATCATATCTTAAAGACCTCATTGTCCCAGTTGAGCACTTCTCTCTCAGACTTCTAACCTACTTCTTATTTAAAAGTAGAATGGGAGACAGAGCCTTCAGCTTTCAGGCCCCTCTTCTGTGGAACCAGCTCCCAGTTTAGATTTGAGAGACAGACACCCTCTCTACTTTTAAGACTGGGCTTCAAGCTTTCTTTTTTTGATAAAACTTGCAGTTACAACTGGATCAGGTGACCTGAAACCATTTATGCTGCTATAGGCTCTGGTTGCTGGGGAACTTCCTATGATGCACTGAGCACTTATTTTCCATTCACCTCTTTCCACTACTCGTTGTATGCCACTAGTGCATATCATCATTTTTTGTCTTCTCCTCCCATAGTTTGCATTTTGTCCATGTCTGTCCATGCTCCTCTTCTTTCTCTTCTCTTTTCTTTCCCTGGTCCCAGCACCTCTCTGATCTTGGTTCTGAAGGAGGTTTCTTCCTGTTAAAAGGGAGTTCTTCCTTCCTACTGTTGCTAAGTGCTTATTCACATGGGATCATCTGATTGTCGGTTCTTTCTCTTAGATTGTAGGGTCTTTATCTTGCAGTGAAGTGAATGTTGTTGTGATGCTGTATACATAATGTTGAATTGAAAAATCAAGTCTACTCATTTGCCACCTTTATGATTTATGCCTGTTTTCAGAAGACAGAAAAAGTGTGAGGGCGTGCAGCTTATGTTACTGTCTATCTTTCTTTCTCAGAATAATCTGGAGTTTTGAAAGTAGTGTTGATTCCAGCTTGAGTTGAGTAAACTGCTGATTGACTTGCTAAGGAGATAACATCAGTTTGTTGTCTGCATAACTACTTGCAGAGCTCCTGCTCATTGTGATGATGTACGTCTCCATCATGGCTTCCGAAGGAAAAATTAACATACCAAAGCTTCGGAAGAACATGGTCCAGAACTTGGAACTACCTTTCTGCAATCTGGAGCGGGCAGAAAAGGCATATGTAAGTACAATAAAATAAAATGTGCTGGAGACTATAGCTAAAGATTTGCAACTTTATCTTGTATCACAACATAAAGTTGTGATGTGTTGTAAAGAAACTTTTTGAGAGACAGATTTTTATAAAGACATTGCCCACATCCTCAGAGCAATGTGCTGCATCAATGCCTTTGCGATAACTTCTATCACTTCTTCTCCAGCGGGACATATACAACCAAAGCAACTTAGAGCCACTTGAGGGAATAACGCTGCCAGTGGGAAACACAACAGTAGAGATTCAAAACTCCACCTGTGCCATCCTGGACTACCTCAAAAGCCTGCCAGATCTCGTCAAGGATGTAACAACAAACCCTATAAAAATCATCAATAACACAAACAGGTTTCTCACAGTGTTTGAAAAAGTTCTGAACTATTCAAATTCTGCCCCCTCAAAACAATGCCATAGAAATTTAGCCAATTTATACACGTACAAGAAGAAAGTCACTGGCCTCCAGATCATTAACTTCACCTTGACATGGGTAAAAGACTTCACAAAGATGAGAACAAACTGTGGAATCTTTTCAGTAACACTTTAGACAAGTGTGTATTTATTTCCTTATTTATTTATTTATTTCCTTATTTATTTATTTATTAGTCTGTGACACATTTTGTCTATTTATTTATTTTTACTAGCCTGTATTTATTCTAATTTATATTGAATGATATCTAAAGGGCAGCACGGTGGCGCAGTGGTTAGCACTGCTGCCTCACAGTTTGAATACCATCTGAGTTCGATTCCACCTTGTCTATGTGGGTTTCCTCCCACAGTCCAAAGACATGCACTTACTGGGGTTAGGTTAATTGGCCAATCTAAATTGCCCGTAAGTGTGAATGGATGTTTGTGATTCTGTGTTGGCCCTACGACAGGTTGGCGACCTGTTCAGGGTGTACCCTACCTCTCGCATTGCCTCTTGCTGGGATAGCCCCCCCACAACCCTGAAAAGGATAAATGGAAGCAGATGGATGGACATTTAAAGTTTTGTGACTGGATAATGTAACCTACCACTTGAGCTGTTTGAAATTACACCTGCCTTAATAAACTGCTCAGCTCTACAACTTTTTCTCCAACTTGCATTTTTTTTTTTTCATCTTTAATTTCATGATGGGGAACTCTGTAAAGTTTCTTCTTTTTACAAGAACATTTTACCTTAACCAGCAAAATTGTGTTTTAATCCCAACACTAACCTAAATGTAAACCAGAGTAAACCTTTACCCAGTGATCCTCTCAACAACAGTAAACCACACACACTATTTCCCTGCTTAACCATAACTTAACCATAAACATAACTGCAGCATTATCTGCTGCGGACCAGCTGTTTGTCCCATATGGAAGACAAGAACCCATGGGTGAAAAAGGCCCCTGTTAACAAGAATGTGCTTCAAGTAGAAAAGTGTTAGTATCAGTCCATTTACCATAAACTAATGCACACAATCTCAGCCACTTTATTAGTTACACCTGTTCAACTACTCGTCAATCCAAATATCTCATCAGCCAAACACATGGCAGCAACTCAATGCACTTAGGCATGATATATCATCAAGGTAACTTGCAAAAAGTTCAAACCAAGCATCAGAATGTGGAAGAAAGGTGATTTAAGTGACTTTAAATGTGACATTGTTGTTGGTGTTGATTTGCTACAGGGATCCTCAAATCCAGGTCTCGAGGTCAGGTGTCCTGCAAGTTTTAGATGTGACTCTATTTCAACACACCTGCATACTGAGGAGGTAATTCAGCCATTTGATTCAGGTGTGTTGAATCAGGGACACATCTAAAACCTGCAGGACACCAGACCTCAAGGCCTGGATTTGAGGATCCCTGATCTACTGATATACCCTATATGCAGAGATATGCAACCATGTCTGTACACAGAGAATGGTCTGAAAAAGTGAAAATATCTGAATATATACCTATATCTTTATATATACCTTTATCAGTGGTTCAAGCTGTTGGTGGTAGTGTAATGGTGTGGGGAATACTTTCTCACTTTGGGCCCCATAGGACAAATTGAGTGCCATGTGCTGTAAAGAAGACCCGCAAGGTTAATTAATGTTTAAAATCAAAGAAAAATCAAATGCATTCTAGCTTTAATCCAAAACAGTGATGGCATATTTACATTTTCAGAACAAAGTCCTTGGCAATTATCTTATTTTCACTGAATCACTTTCCAGCTTATTAGGCATAGAAACCACTGCGCATACACACAGAAAGTTCTACAAGTCATTTATCTATTTTACATGAGTAATCACAGGAAATTAAATCACAGGAGCTCTACACCCGTTACAGTGTGTGTGTGTGTGTGTGTCATGGCTGAGGGAATAGGGAGGACCCAAAATGCAGACTTGCCAGGATCGCTTGCAGTGAATTTATTTACAGTGCAAACAGACAATAAATTGTGATAACAGGGTTCCAGGCTGGAACTCTTAGTAGCCACTCTGAAAGCTCACAGGACAACTGTCCAAAGGGAATAATAGGACCTCTCTTCTTAGTTCCCCTGTGTGTGTTTTTAAAGGGATACCTAAGAAGAGTTTTGGTTGACTGTACGCATGTTACGGGATGTGTAGTTATTTTAAAACCAGGGATTCCTAAGAGGAAACCCCCAGAAGATAAAAACTGAATCCTAAACTTTTCTTATTCCGAAAGCCACATGCAGAGGAAAATATCAAAACCCTGATCTTTATCTGAGGCGGTCTGATAAAAGTGGTCCTTGTAAGATGGACCTCAGTGTCACATCAGAGCCTGCTGTCAACCAGAGCCTCCTGCTGTCATGGATTTCCGTGCTGGTAAGCATCTTGAAGTGAGGCTGTGTGTCAATTGAAAGCACACTGCAGCCCAACACTTTATTTCTATTTTTTTGTCGGCAAAGTTGCGCAATTTTGAAACTCCAGTGGTTGCTGTAGCTCACCCCTCTCTCTCTCTGTGTACATGTGAGTGTATTCAAATCTAATGAATCTCCACTGTGTTCCCTTTCATGCTGCTGCTGCTGCAGTCCTCATCTTCCTCTGCCTGCTCACTATGCAAGCAGTCTGTGGGCCTGTCTGTGGGAACAGAGCAACCGAGGGGGCCTTGAACTCCACCGTCCAGATGATGTGGGAGGAGATACAAAGCGTGCTGAAGCACCTGGTAAGACTTCTGATGCTTAGAAAGATCATTAGTATTCCAGAAACTAGGGAGCATTTAGCCTATGTGAAGGAATTGATCTTTTTTAACCTGATGCTTTCTTTGTTAAAACATGCTTCAGTTACCTGCATTCACAGTTATAGTTGGCTGGTAAACTGCTTTTAAAAGACAGGCTATAGGAAGTGTTTATAGTCATGATATCAGGTTATTAAAGGTGTCTTCACTGGCATTAAGATGTTCCAAGCAGCACTGGATGTAGGCTCGGCTCTGTATACAGATATGGGGAGCTGGAGATGTCATGGTTATACTGATCAGTCACTTTATGGCACAAAATCTCCTTCACTGGATGGTTTTTGTGTTGTTGCTGCTGCAAGAGTTTCTGTGCACCATATGACGGTCTGACTCCACAAATCTCTATACCACTTGTATATCTGGATCATTAGCTTGTGCATTTTCCCACTCCTTATTATTCCGGTCTTCCCCCTCTCCTTCGAGGTTCTGTTCAGTGGCTGCAGAGGTTACCCCACACTCTGGCCCATCCTCTTCTAGGGGTTCCACTGGAGAGGGCAACTGCATTAATGTTACTCTTTTCCTAATTTGTAATCAAAGAATACAAGCTGGATAACTCAGCACTATTTGACTGCTCCCAGACGAGCAGTCTGGAAATGGTTATTATCGGTATACACTGTAAATCATGCACCTGTTAGATTATCTTTAAGCTTTTTAGTAACTGCCCATTTAAGGGCAGCTTCAATTTGAAAGAATTATAATTAGCATAATTTCACACTGTGGGGTGTAAGCATTTTCTTGGTTACAAAACTACCACGGAACAAGAGTCTTTATTATTTTTCTCTGAAGTGCGTTTGAAGTCTGCCAGGAGCACCCAATCAAGCCAAAAGGGGCCCCATATAAACTCCTGGGTTATATATCAGTAAACCAATGATTATTTGTTGACTGATAGAAGCTGTTAAACTGTTTACTGATATGTAACTGATATGCCAGATTTGCTTTGAGATTTTTGCTTTATCTGACAGCTTTCTTTTATAAAGTCAACTGAAGATTTTTATGGTTTTGGCAGCTGATTTGAAAAAAAAAGTAATTTGAAAATCTACAGCTGTACTTTAGGGAACAATGACAGACGTCACTCTTTCTGACACTGAAAGCAATGAATTACCAGCTGTATTTGAACTGTCTGCAGCTTTACATTCTTGTGTGGATTATTTTTCTGTTTTGTGATACAAAAATAACAAACACAACATCATCAAATGAGTTTCATATAAACAGCGATGAGTAGTTACTGACTTGTGTCTCTGTGGGCTCACTGATTCTCCTGCAGGATGCTCCTGGAGTGCTTCCCAACATCTCCTGCCTTTCACTGAACTTCTCGGAGCTGGTCAGCCCGGAGCAGCAGCACCTCACCGCTCAACAACTCTCTTCCTTCGGGTGCCACATAACAGAGGTGTCAAAGTTCACTCCTGAGTTGTCATCACAGCTGCAGGATATCTGCCAGATCATCCAGGATGCGGAACCACTCTGGACCGAGTAGACGGTCTCCAAGAAGTACAGCCTACCCTCGTTTGAGCAGGACATGCACGGCTATGTGTACACCAAGTGTTTGCTGCAGCTCATGGACGAATGGCTGAGCAAAGTTCTGATTTCACCGATTCATCTGCTAAAAATGTTCTATTTTATTTAAATATTATTTTGCCAGTTGATCTAAAGCCAATATTTATTTATTAAAAAGCAAATTATATTTATTAAAAAGTGATAAAAAGCCAGTTTTCAGTTTTGTATTTTTTTTTGTTTTGAGTTATTTTCCAACATGCTGCACATAGATTTGTGGGAATAGAAGAAAGAATCAGTTGTATGCAGCAGAAAACATATCTCTTCTTCATAAATACAATTCAACACTAAATTTGGGAAGACAAACACAATAGATCCAATCTGCAATATACTGTGCATCATTCAATACAAAACCAACACACAAAAACAGCAAACAAGAGCTGGGAACCCAACTTGGTATCAAACATGGATTAACATTTTAACAGTTCTTCCCTTTATTAAAAACACAATCTTGTGACTTTATATTGTAGCTGTAATTTAAATTTAAATACAAGTTGCTCAAGACACATTAAGACAAATATTGTGTCTAGTGACATCTCCCAGCCCTTTAATGGCAGCAGACCCTGATACCTTAAGCTTCATACGATCCTTGCCGGGCATGTGATTGTTACAGGTTTGGTCTGGAGGGTTATAAATATATATCGGGGTAATACAGTTTTGATACGTTTCTATGCAGCGCCTCTCTCTATGGTCACACTTCACGCACAAATTCCAGTCTCAACCTCTTTCAATATGTGAGGTTCTTTGTGCCAGCTTGACGGTAGCCTACCATGACCTATTTCCATCCTTCCATAAACCTTTGTTACAGGTAGAAACTTTTGCCATCTTCTGTCCAGCCAGCACCTAGTTAAATCTTTTCCTTCCACCACCATGTCCCTGTCAGATCCTTTAAATTGGGCACCCAAGGTGTATGCAAATATACTAGCATCATCATATTTTGTGTCTAACCTCTGACCATTGATGACTTCTCTCAAATCTGCATCCTGCTGACAAAGTAGAAAAATGAAGTTGTGACAATGATTGGCAAGGGCTAAGATGACATGCCAAACTTTCTAATTACTTTAAAATGCCACTTAGGTTTTAGAGAGCCTGGGAACTCTTCTAATATTGTAGACTGTGCTGCTCTCCTGTGGTTCCTCAAGAGAAAGCAGTACAGCAAACTATACTTTAAAATAAAATAGATAAAATATTATTAAAACCAATAAAAACACTTAAACATTACACTCTATTAAACTGAGGTAAAATTTCATATAATAATACTGTACACAGGTATTTCAATACAACAGAATAAAAAGAAAACACCACCAGAACAAACTGTCACCAGAGATGGCAAAAGTACAGACATTTTTTACTGAGGTAGAAGTACAGCTACTTGTGTTAAAAAAATACCCTGGTAAAAAGCTGAAGTATTGAATCAAATTCTTACTCAAGTACAAGTGAAAAAGTACAGGGTCAATGTACCTAGAGTAAGAAAGTAAAAGTAGCTCTTTGCAGGACATTTCTACCCACTTTTTTGTGCAAAACCAACTTAACCTTGTGCTATATTAATGTAACAATAAAATAATATTGGTAGATGGGAATACAAATGTTTTCTTTTACTTTGCCTCCATACATAAACAGAAAAATTAGTATAATCAGGGTTTACACTGTGGTTTGGCTGGTGGGGGGACTCTAGGATCAGTTGTAGTGGGGGAAAAAAAATCACAACTCACAATAATTTCTATTGTGAGCTCCAGTAGATTTTCTTTGTGTGCAGGCTGTGATCAGCTGACCCGTGCTGCTGCTGCTCTGAGGTTTACTGCTCTTTGTGGATTTACACAGCTGAAATTAACAAGATGTAGCCCAGTATTCACAAGCTTTATGGCTCACTTCCACCCCCTACACTGACAGTATACTCTTTTACTGTCTTTATACTGACAGTATACAGTTTGTATAAAGGTGGAATTCAGTGAATGGATCTAAGCATCACCTGCTTAAATTCAAACTCATCTCTTTTACACTTGATTTTAACTTAACTCCGACCATGAACACCACAACCATGTGTACCAGTCCAACACAGAGCTTTACTATAGATACGGTACAGCAAACTAACCTGTTAATCCTGCACTAACCTGTAGTATTTTCATGCAGCATTTGAATAACACAGAGTTAGTGTACCTCAGTTTGTTTCGCAGACCCAGAGCCTGAGGTCTACGTAGGCGACATGTGTCTGCATAGTGCCGCGAGACCACCAGGGGGCCCCCAAGGTCACCTACATTTTTCATGATTTTTTTTCTTTTACATGCTAATGTCCTGAGAGGAGAAACTATTTCAACACTCCAGGATTGTACACTTTTAACAATACTAATTTAATGACTAAGTTACTTGCTGACTAACCTTGTGTGTCACCGTGTATTCGGTAGTTTGGGCAAGCATGCAAACTGATGGTGCTCCGGGTGACATGATGGTGCATCAGTTAGTCATTTGTGTGTGAGGCTACAAAACAGAAATTTCACAAAAAGTACCTTTCCCTCTGGGGCAGAGAAAAGGGGAAAAAATGACAAGAGGAAAAAGGTATATTTCCATGAGTAATTAGATTTGTTGTTATGTAAAAGGTTATGTAGTTAGATATCACTGGCTGATGCAGTCTGAGACTGGTGTTTCTATCATGTCACAGATATCTATCCAAAAAAAAAAAAAAAACCCCATCACTGACCTCAGTGTGTTTCCAGCTAATATACATTTTGCTTGGATCTGTCATGGTCCTGGGTTTATGAGCCAGTGTTTTCAGTTTTTGGACTCAGTTTTCTATTGTTTAAAGTCACTGCTTGATTCCTATGTGTTTTTGCAGTTTTGAATTTTGTGCCTTTTTCTGGTGATTACTGGTTGGTTTCTTTGCTCTCCTCAGTTGTTCTCTCTGGTGTATCTCCCCAGTTACCTCGTGTGTGTATATACTGTCTGTGTCCTCCTGTTCTTTGTCTCATCCTCTCACTTAGGTAGTGTGTTTCTTTCCAAGTTTCCCAGTGTATTCTTAGTTGTTGAACTAAGCCCTGAGCTGAGCTGTCCTAGTTTCCTTGTACCTGATGTGCAACCAGCAATAAAGCTACGTTTTTCTGCTTTCCCTCCTGGGTCCTTATTCACTTATGCCACGCTGCTGAATCGTTATACTTATCCACAAGTTTCTGTAAGAGCATATGTAGGCTGCCATGACAGGTTGCTACTTCCGCCATACGGTTCTTTACTTCCGGTGTCCCAAAGTCAGAGCCAGAGTTGATGACAAAATTTGGTTACTTTGTGTTGTAATGGGCGGCTTTATCAGATGCTTGGGTTCAAGTTGTGTTGTTGCCGGTTGTCACAACATCAGTCTGCACATTTTGTTCAAATTATTTTATTCTGTAAATTTGTTCTTTCCCCCCAAAATTATACTACCCCGTTGCACATCCTATTACTACGGAAGCCAACAGCGGCCATGGTACGTCTAAACTTTTTTCTGATGGTTTTCTCCTGATAACGAGTTATTTATCTCATCACAAAATAACGATTACCGTTTTCTTGAGATAACGAGATAAATAACTCGTTATCTTGTTATCTCAATGTAAACAACAGTGCAAGCGGAAGTAAACTACCGGCTTCCGCTATGAATTTTGGGTAATGGCGCGAAGTCAGGAAAACAAGGTTGAGTTTTGTTGTTTTCAGGCAGATGTTGAGCTGATAGAAACATTACGATTGAACACGTTACTCCCTTTATGCTCGCTGCTCTTCTGTAGCATTAGCCGCGACCACACTCGGTCCGGCCCACTTTGAACCCTGAGAATAGCGCTCTAAATGATACATAAATTATATATTTTCTTATACGTTTCATCTCCTTGTATGCGATAATCCCCGGTGATGTGCACACCAATAGGACTGTCTTTCTTTTGTGTTATTGTTCCTCCATTTAGTCTCAGATTGATGTTTGATTGCGCAGTGATGGGAAATTAAAAAAGACGTGTTAAACCTAAAGTAATGAGCCTGTTTTGAAAATGTAAGGAGTAGAAAGTGCAGATATTTGTGTAAAAATGTAGGGAGTAAAAGTAAAATAAAAATACTTGAGTATTTATTTTTCTGACTACTTTTTACTTTTACTCCCTACATTTTTACACAAGTATCTGTACTTTCTACTTCTTACATTTTCAAAACAAACTCGTTACTT
>VUQJ01006598.1:18087-33045 GCA_015108635.1 Andinoacara biseriatus | reverse complement strand
GTGCAAACGCACACATAAGGGTTTTTGTTCCTCCTTAATTTATTATCTGCAGGCTACACATAATTCACTGTGACCATGTATGGTGAGAAAGTTTCCACACACACATACAAAGAAAGCACTACATCACTGGATAGTTTTGCAGATCAGTCATCTGGTTGCCATAACGTTTGGAGCTACGCTGCTAGGCAAGATGCTAGCTGAGGTCAGAGATGTGTTGATGACACTGGAGTAAAAGCAGGCTGGAGATCTGCCACGTACAACTTCACACAAAATTGAGTTTCTCCCAGTTTCTCTCCATGTCCTGTCTTTCTTTCTGCTTGTCTTTTTGTATTTCTTTTGTGTCTTCATTCATCTATTTTTTCTTTACATCTTCCTCAGATGAGCTCCAAAGAATGAGGCCCTATGTTGTGTCCTGAAGGGATTTTTGTAGTTTTGTCTCATCTTCCAACATCCAATTCTCAACCTCCTCGAGGTACAAGTGAGAAAAGGGAAACTGTCTTTTGTTTAGGTGAGGCTACATGACTGTAGGAGACATAAGGGTAGACTTCAAGAGGCTATAATACAATCGCTGTATTCCTCTGTCGCTCACTCGAGCAGAGAATGGAGTAACTCAGCTTTATGCTCTTGATCCTAATGAAACTGCTGTTCCATTAATCTCTCCCACCAGAATTCAATAACATTAATCCAGTTTCTCTCTCTCTCCCTCAGTTTCAGCCTCATGCACACACTGACACACCATGTGCTTCACAAACTGATGTCATGAAGCCCGCCTGCCAGCCTGATGTGACCTCAAAGACCTTTGGTTAATGTGTTGGCGTTGTAAAGCTGCTCATCAGTGGCCATGATGGCCTTTAACTTACCAAAGCAGCTTCCAGGCCTTAAGTATAATTGGGTGCACCAACGTATTAAAGGTCAACCACAGGCCACGAGCTCTTTTGAAGCTGATGGCCCCTGACTGTGGGTAAAAAATACTGCAGCTCTACGTGTGTGCCGTATGACCTTAGCATGTGGACAGAGACAGCCGGCTACAAAGTGAACATCTAATTCCAAACTGTCTAGCAAGGCTCAAGAGGTCAAAAGTAAAGTAGCTTTGAGTGTGTGGAAAAGCCTGGAGGTAGACTGATACACAAAATTAATTAGTTTGATTTGATGAACTGCGTTGGCATCATGATTTTCTCAAGATCAATTTAATAAAAGCAATCCATAACAGGAAATTTGTTCTCAGTACTTGAGCAGAAGTAATTAAAAACTTAGGTGCACGAACAGAAAGACACACACTCATCAGTGCACGACCCTTTTTAATATCCGACAAGAGGAACAGGATCTAGCTGTCGGAAATAGCAACATGACGAAGGCTCGGGGTTTGATCGCTCAGCTGTTGATGGGCACTTCCTCCTGCAGCCTTCCTGATAACACTGTTTACACCGGTCATCTCACAGCAAACCTCTCATTCACATTTTGTACTTTACTGCACTACCGACCATCCAAATGGGCAAAAACTGAATGCGTCCAAGGAAAAATGGAGTGGTGGCAAAAGGCTGTTTCAATACCAAGGAAGCAGTCGCCAAATTTCAGAGCACAAAGGTTTTAAGAATGCATCTCACCCACACATCTACAGAGAGAGAGCATTTCTGGGAGGTGAAATTTAATTAGCAAATAAAACTTGTGTGTTTTGTTTGGGCCTCAGGGCTGTTACTTTGGCTGACTGAACACTATATGACAACCAGAGTTCTGTGCTTTTAAACTTGATTACTGCTGAAAAGATGAGCGGCTTGCAGTATACCAGCAAATTCACAAAAACCATCTGTGTCCAAACCAAAAAGGCCACAAAAGCACCTAGACACAGTTTCTTTGGTTTTTGCCAGCTGCCATTATACAGATACATAGGAAACAAGAGCACAGATAGAAAGGACAAAGGTCAGCCAGCTGGTAATCAAACTTGAGTTTAGATTATATAACCATTAGGCCACTGGACAACCCAAGAGTCTCCTTTTGTTTTTAATCATTTCCCTGCTCAGTGCTGCAGTGGTGATGATTGCATTCAAAATATACCAGAGAAAACAATCTGCTGTCCACTTTAGATCAGCCTTTGCACAAAGGCTATAATCTATCATATTTATATAGACACTCTGCTACAATATGGTGTATGCTCATATTAAACATGGCCAAGGTTTTAATTAATGAAGTCAGCCTATGTACAAGTAACTCTTATGAGATAAAATCTTGGAGTTTAATGTTCTAAATGCTTGGCTTCAGATGGGGCATTTTTCTACTCTTTGTTCTGTATGATATCAAGGAGAAGTGATATCTGGCTGTGAATGTAGAGGTCCCAACCTCCTGTTTCTCAAACCTCCTGTTTGTGAGGAGCAGCCAATCAGAAGAACGTTGCAGTGGCCTTAGAGGGAAAGGAGCTAAAACATTTTGTTTCAGACAGAGGCTAAACTAATTTTAAAGTGTGAATGCCACAAAGCTACTCTAGTAAACTAGAAAAAGAAGCAGCTACTTTCGACTGCTCCCTTATTCACAAGGAGTCGTCACAGCGGGTAGCTCTGCATGCTTGATTTGTCAGATTTTTACGCTGGATGCCCTTCCTGACGCAACCCCAAAGGGATCTGTGTCTCCTCCTGGAATCAAACTGGGGATCTTTCACTTGTTAGGTGAATATGTAAATCACTACACTATGGAGCCACTCTAACAGACTATAAGAATAAAAACATGAAGGTGAAAATGAGGATAATAGGTCCTCTTTAATCTTTGGCTAGAAAATAAAGAGGACAAAGCAACAGCACTGCTATAAAAGCAATATCCATACATTGACTCATCAGCTAATCACTGGCCTTGATACACATTGAAGGATAGTGTGGCCAGGAGTGCAGTGATTCTTTGAAAGCTGCTGTTAACCTCACCACTCCCCTCTCCAGGCACGATGCCCAATTCCACAAGCGGTAGAGAGAGAGAAAACGTGCGACTTAGTAAGGCACTTGCTGACCCGTGACTGTGCTCTGCTTGCACACACTAACGCAACACACACATTCCAGTCAGCAACCGCAGGACACATCCACTTTCACATTCATCTGAGCAGGCACCTATATATGTTAGTACACGCATGCATGACCTCCAAGCAGCTCTCACGCAGCATAGTTGAGGTCAGCAAGAGAAGAAGACCAGCTTTTTACAGAAAAGCTTTTCACACACCCCAGAATTGGGTTAGAGCTACTTCTGAAGATCTTATCAGAAGACAGGAAGCACACAAATTGCTCCAATGGTCAGAGAATAAGAGTGAAAGTGCAGAGCTTTAGTGGTCCCCTGTGACCTGGTGGCTCATTAAACTCAGTGGTCAACAAGGGCTGTGGAATGAGACCCAGCAGGATTGGGCTTTACAGTTTTCCCTAAAAAGTAGTGTGTATCTCACAACAACTACACATTTCTTAACCTTATTTTCTGCTGTGGACCCAGAGGGCACAGAAGCTTTTCCACACATGCATTAAGCAAAATGTCAATACGTCAAAAGGCAGAAAGCTCAAGGTGCACATCATCAAGCCCCCTGCTGTGCACACAATCATTTACAATAACAACTGAACAGGGTGCTAAATGGTCAAATTAAACCTTCCTTCACACACTAAAAAAGAGCTAGCAAATACATGTTGGAGTATCTTTTAATAGCTCAAGCCCACTGAAATAAAAACTTTTTTTAAACTTGCTCAAACCTACCGTGAGTGCCCTGACCTTGATTTTGTTATGTGGTTGTTTAGTTGTGTAAAATCTCACAAGACTTTATTTTCCCCAGTCTTTTGTGAACTTCTGATTAATTACTACAATATAATTAGCACACTGGGCTTGATCCCTTTGTTATTGATTGACCTCAAATCTAAAACGCTGTACACTCAAGCTAAGCAGACACACTTTCACAGAACTAACACCTAAAAGGGCAGAGAAGCCGTTTAATATACGAGGCTTTTAATGATATCAACTTTAAAAGATCCTTTCCTCTGTGACCGTGTGCAAACAAACTCTCACAAACACCTGCTGGCTAAGGTAATTCAACTATTCAGTTGTGAAATTTTTTTGCAGTCTGATCATTTTTCAGTTAGATGACTTCCAGCTTCTCAGTATTTCTTTCTCACTTTCATACTGAAAGCAAGTCACTAAGAGGACTATCCCACAGCTGCCATACAGTAGCCTAAGGGCCAGGCCAGGTGAAATACTTCTCTATCTGCCATACATAATGAACAATGCATGAAAACACGCAGTGGATTCAGGCTTATTTTCTCACAGGAGAAACCAGTGAGACCTTACTGCTGCATGTAGAAAACACCGTCTTCCATTTAACTGACTTCTTCTTTATTTTAGAAAACAAACGGTATTGTTTCAAAGTTGAATTGTATAATTTGTATTCAACAGCAGCCAGAAACATGATTGATACTGTACAAGCTAGGAGCCAAAGTCACTCCAGCCTCGGTCTTTAATGTTTGGTCATTTAGTGCCACATAATTTTAGACTGGCATGTCATGATTTATACAAATTCTCCTCAACAAATAGGAAACTGTGGGTAGATAAAAGAGAAAAGAGGATATTTCTGGATAATCCAGCAAATTGAGCACTTCCCATCATCTCTACTTTTAACTGCATCCCATTTTGAAATCTAAAAATCTTCTGTGGCTGAATCAAACCTAAGCTATATTTTCAACTCCTTTTTTGTGTTTTTACTGATTTGTTCTGATTGACAATTTTGTGTTGAGGTTTTACCACTTTCCTGAGATATAGTCAAATTCAGGATCAAAAATATTATGCTCAAAAAAAAAAAAAATTCAAGCATTTCCTTCATTTTTGATTTCTTGAACAGTTCGATTCTAGGTGCAAAGTAGAATCCAGCCTCACTGTAGACAGATTGGCCCGACAGTTGTCCGGGTTTCATGTAATCTGAGCTCCTCTATAAGCTGATCAGATTTTTGGATTTTGTATAAAAGCTACTTTCAACCGAAAGTAGCTTTTATACACAAGGGATTGCCATAGCGGGTAGCACGTGTTCTGAAGTGGCAGATTTTTTTATGCCACCTCCAAAGGAATGTGTCTCCTCCCAGGATCGAACCAGGGACCTTTTGCTTGTTAGGTGAATGTGTAAACCCCAACACTAAATTGCAAATGGGCAGTTTGTTCTATTTTGTAATAAATGGCATGAAAAATCCCATGACAGACAAACTGAATTTATCTATTACTGGACACACATCAGAAATGAGTGTTTTGCCCCTTCCTTACATTAAGTTCAGGAGGTATTTTTTTCTTACCATTCCAACCTTCACACTGATCTTTTTTCTGGTCATTATTTGCGCCCATCTATTCCTTGGTGTCCCTCTCACCACCTGCCACTCCCTCATCCTGACTTTAACTTTGCTTCTCCATCCCCTGGCTCCTCAATCAATATCTTCCCTAGTGAAACTTCAAGCATTTTTTTCAGCGGTCACACCCTCGAGTGAGCCTCTCAGCGAGGAATCTGACAGCCAGAGAGAAGGAAATAAACCCAGGGAAAAAAATAAATAACTACGGTAGATTCCAGCCTGAGGTGAGCCGAGGTTAGCCTTGTGCTCTTTAAAGCATGCGTGAGGGAGAGAAGAAAGGGAGAGATCGGCAGCAAACCTACAGTATATATGCCCCAAAGAAACACAACATCTCCTGAAGCATATGTAAACTATCATTCTGACAAACATGTTTCCTCAAAGCCTTGAAGTGTAGCTTCAGAGACTGAGAATTTACATCTTGCAGGAAAGTAATCCCAATGATTTATGGCCCATAACGTGCATTAAATCACGTAAACAAACGAAACAGCAGCGACCAAAGAGGCTTGTTTGTTCAAGTCTGTCAAACAGGCAACTTTCTGGAGTCCATTTCAACAGATTCTCGAGGTACTCTTAAAACTCTCGCGGCTGCATGAAGAAAATAACCGAATAATATGCTTGTTCTAAAATGCCTCAAAGCCCTCCGCTGCCTTTTTGTCCAGCCCCACATTCCTCATACGCCCACAATTCAAAGGCGCAGGCTGGGCTGTTCGCTGTTCATCCAGGACATGCAGAAGATAAGGCACAGAGAGCCAGCTGGGGTGATATCATTCACAGGGCTTTTGCTCAGTAACACTATCCAGCTGATACCATCTACCAAAAGCGCTCAAGGATAATCGGCCTCTATTTGTTAATATGCTGAAGCCAGACTCAATAGGGACCTTCCAGAAATCATCACATGATGTTCCGTGCAGACACACCGTCAAATATTTGCATATACTTCTTAGCAATAGTGGTAGCATGCTTTAAGCGAAAGATTGTATGACGTATGTGCAAACTGCTTTTGTACGGTAAACAATCCCATGCACATGGTGTAAATAGGTTCAACTGAAACCTCTGGAATTACTGGCTAATCTTGAGGATCAAGCCAAAAGATTCTCTAACTCACCACAGGAATGCATGAACTTCTGTAACATATGGTTTCAAAATAAACATCCCCAAAAATGCAATTAATAAATACCAGTCCATTGCACCAGACAAAATATTCCTTATTTATGGAACCAGTATTGGATTGCTAAGGGTGGGGCTTAACTTGTGAGCTGATACTTCAAAAACAAGTGGAGCTAATTCCAAAGACGAAAACAAACTCTTTTCCTGGCTAAGTCTTGTAACAGCATTTTTCACTGAGAGCAGCACTCTCCAGTGCTCTCCACCCGACCTCACAGGAAAAAAAGGCAAAGAACCAGAATAAATGGTCAGTTCCACAGAGACCCAGACAAGACGTCCAGTACAGGGTCTGCTTTTGCACTTATCCTCATACACATGTGAGCCAGGGGCCAAACTCACGCCTAAATCAACCAACAGACTGTGTGGCTCAAGGGAAGAAGTATCTGTGTATATTTTTATCTGCACACACACAAGGAAAAAAAGAACAGAGCAGGGGTCCCATGTGATCATCAAGCCAGACTACCTAGAGCACATGGTTTCCAGCCAGCGTCCAGTTCCTTTTACCCCAAAGAAAACTGCAGATTGATGGTAGCGCAGCTGAATTTTTGTGTTAGCCTTTATCATTTATCTTCTACAGCCTGCAGGAGATAAAACACCCTTCCTGATGCAGCAAATGTAGCAGTGGGTCAGGAGTCAAGGCCTTAAGAAGGACCCTGCTGGAGCCTGTAGACAATTCTTGACAAAGGATTAAAGTGATGATCCATGGAGTAGATTTAGGTGCTCCCGTAATCTCTTAGAAAGTTTAGGCCCTTTGGTTAAAAAAAAACAAAAAGATCAAACCACTAGTGATGTTGTTTTTACAACTTTATACAAAACAATGATAATTTCCAACTGCATATTTTTATTCTTTGCATGACTGACAGTTCAAATTAATTTAATACAATTCAATTCAGTTTTACTAAAACCCAACAGTCAAAATGACCCCCTATGAGTGAGCACTTGGTGAGAGTGGGACGGAAAAACTCCCTTTTAACGGGAAGAAACCTCCGTCAGCCTGGAAAGAGCGGATATTAATAACAACTAAGGATTAAATGCTGAGTGGTGTATTAATGTATAGAGAGTGAAAAAAGGTGAGTGAAGAAGAAACATTCCCTGCATCATGGGAACCCCCCAGCAGCCTAGGTCTATTACAGTGTAGGCTGCAATAGGCTCAGGGAGGGGCAGCCATCTGCCACGACCGGTTGGGGCTGAGGGGAGGGAGAGACAGGACAAAAGACATGCTGTGTAAGAGAGCCAGAGATTAATAATTTTTGATTAATAATAACTAATGATTAAATGCTAAGTGGTGTATAAACAGAATGAAAAGAAATACTCAGTAAATCATGGGAACCCCCCAGCAGCCTAGGTCTATAGCAGCATAACTAAGGATAGTTCCTGATCCAGCCCTAACTATAAACTTTATCAAAAAGGAAATTTTTAAGCCTAATCTTAAAAATAGAGAAGGTGTCTGTCTCCCGAATCCAAAGTGGGAGCTGGTTCCACAAAAGAGGGGCCTGAAAGCTGAAGGCTCTGCCTCCCATTCTACTCTTAAGTATCCTAGGAACTGCAAGTACACCAGCCATCTGAGAGCGAAGTGCTTTATTGAGATCACACGGTACTATAAGATCTTTACGATAAGATGGGGCCTGATTATTCAAGACTTTGTATGTGAGGAGAAGGATTTTCAATTAAATTCTGGATTTAACAGGGAGCCAATGAAGAGAAGCCAATATGGGAGAAATATGCTCTCTCTTTCTAGTCCCTGTCAGCACTCTCACTGGATCAGCTGAAGGCTTTTCAGGGAGCTTTTAGGACAGCCTGATAGTAATGAATTCCAATAATCCAGCATAGAAGCCTAGAATACATGTATGAATTAGAGATAGATAGATAGATAGATAGATAGACAGACAGACAGACAGACAGACAGACAGACACCGGGCCTTGATGCAGACCCTCAGTTCATCCACTGTCTGAGAGAAGGAGTTTCAGCTACTGTCCCTTTAAAATAACTTTCTTCTGATCAGCTGCCCATTGTAAATAAAATTTTCTGAGCTCACAGCCAGAGCTGCACGCCTCAGATTACCATATTAAGGATATGTGCCACCATACAGAGCCAAGAGTAGAAAAAAAAGTGTCAGTTTAGGGCAGTCCTAAGCCTGAGCTTGTGGCTAATACTGTATATGCTGACCTTACTATTTATTTATCTGGCCTTGTTTAGTATGAGCATACACTGTTGTAAATTGAGGAAAAGCATAATAGGTCTCCTTTAAATATTGAGTACTAATTTCTATCAAAAAGAATAGGGTGTTTCAGCACTTCTCCTGCTGTTTACGCTTACAGCGTGAGGTTCGATCTTATGTAACTACAAAAAAACAGTGACTGCATTTTAAAAATGCTACACAGGCTCATATGAACACATAAACATGCTGAAAACATTGCAACTGGTCTTAGCGAATCTTCATCTAAAGAGCTCCACAAAGTATTCATTATATCAGGATGACTATAATAATCACTACTCTGTCATTCATTAAAAAAAAAAAAACTTCCTTATAGTGCTGAATCCTGTAATTGTCCGCAGTGTTCCTTGTTAGTATGTGTTGCAAAGCACGTAAACCAGGCACCAGGAGGTTAAAAGATAATATGAATGATTAGCAAATGCACTGCGTCCAACACACTTCAAGTCTTTCTGTGGGGAAAATGTAAATCCAGGTCTTGTGATTTTTTTCCCTACTTCCCTTTTCCTCTACTCTTTCGTCTTCTCTTTCAGCGTTTGAACACAGATATGAAAATACAGCTCTCTTTATAGATTTGAGTTGGATAGATTGGATTTAGGGTCAGAAAATCAGACCAAACTGCATGTCTGAAATGGAATTAAAGGTCATCTTTAAATAGAAACTAGCTTCCCTCAGTGAATTTTTCATAGTTTCAGCAGCTTGCTCAATATAACTATTATTGAGTTTCTGTAATTGAGCAATAACAGCTTACTTATTATAACACAGAAAGGGGAAAAACTAGCAAATTAAAATATTACCAATTTAAAAACTGAACTGTTAAAAGGGATGACTCGAGGAGGTGCACAGGTTGAGAACCAGCAGGAGCTGCATAACTCAGCTTTAGTTGGCATGATCTTCCCACTCAAACAGAACTTTGTTGTGAAAGTTCCCCCATTTGGATGGCTGCTGTGCAGAAATGTGTCTCGAGTTAACTAAAACTAAGTGTGAAAGAAGATTTTTTTGTTTCTATGTGGAATAAAAATAAAAATTAGATTGACAAAATATAAGCAAAACTATATTTTATACTTGCAAAACAACAAAAAATATACAGGATATGTCAAGTTTTAGTCTTTGGCAATCTGGTTAATTGTGATTTGTCCCTGCAACCAGCATAGAAAAACAGCTGCTGGATATGTTTATGGTGACAGTGATGCCTACATGACTGAGTCAGCTGCCTTCAAAAAGTGTTGGTTTTGTAATGTAATATCTTCTTAAATTCTCCCTGTGACAACCGCCAGAAATCCCCCCCTTTTGTTACGACACAAAAAATAAATAACCAGCAAAACCACTCTGGAAACTAACTGAAAGTAAACTGCATTGTTTAAAAAGATAAAAGAAAAAAAACTAAATAAAAGTTCAAGTACTGAGAAAAAACACAAAACTATAAAAAAACAAAAAAAAACAAACTCTGGTTCTTACTCCTGTCCTCTTTCTGCATAAAGTAAAGTCACCAGGTTGTCAGAGTAGTGTGATTTAATGTCCTGGTGGCTAAATATAGACCCAGTCTGACAAGAGTAAAATCAAATTTAGTTTGTCTTATCGAATTAGATAACAAGCATCGGACAAGGAAGCAGCAGCAGCAGAACCACCAAATCTGTCATGGGTTAGCTGTCTGATTTTCAGGTCATGTGGCTTACTTGCTCACATACCACACAAATGGAGGCTGCAGACAAAGTGTGTCGTCAGGTGCTTCACATACAGGCAGAGCCTGCCAGCACACTATCTGCCATTTGTTGGCTGAGGAGACGTGAGTGATTCGCTTACCTAATGACAGACGGGAAAGAGCCGGCATGTACAGTATACTCGGGATCCTATTTATCATCATGACAGCAAATCCAACACCTGTTTTGATTCTTATGACTGAGAGAAGTATGACAAGTCTTTGAACAACTTTAAAACAAACAACTACAAGGGGAAAAAAAATGGTAATGCTTCATTATTGTACTATGCAGCCACATGTAATGTTCTGCAGGTTAACTAGGGAAAAGGTACTGATGTAATTCATGTCTTGCAGCCACAACATCTGTGCAGCATCTGAGCGCACAAAACTAAAAATTTCAATAATAGACAAACAAACTGCAGCTGTAAAAGAAAGGGGAACAGGGTGTGTAATTAGTTTCTTGGCCCACAGTCAAAGTGGACAAAGGAGCGGGCATGCCCTTAATGGAGACCAGATATATGAGAATCAAAATGTAACAACTGAGCTTCACCTGTCATCGCTGGGTGAGTCGGACAAACACGTTATGGGACCACAGCCACGAGCATTACCCACAGTCTGCTGAGGGCTGCGACCTCAATGTCAGGAATCTTGTGAGTAAGGATGTGTGTATGTGTGTGTTATATTAGATTACAAGTCAGCTTAAAGTTGTATCCATGTCATTGTTCATCCCAAAGTGCCTGGGATTCCACGCATAACACAGAGGAGAGGTTATTCAATATTTCCAGGGTGTGGTGGCAATCACCAAAACTCCAAACACCAAAAGTTTTATTTCAGTCAGCAGTCAGACACCACATCAGTGCACATTAGCACCGGTATCTAGACTCATGCTATACTGATATAACCACCTGATATCTGTTCATTTAAATGTATTTATCTCACATACAAGGTCTGGAATAATCAGGCCTCATCTTAAAGACCTCATGGTACCGTATCACCTCAATAGAGCACTTCGCTCTCAGACTGCTGGCTTACTTGTGGTTCCTAGGGTATTTAAAAGTAAACTGAGAGGCAGCTACTTCAGCCCTTCTTCTGTGGAACCAGCTTCCAATTTGTATTCGAGAGACAGACACCCTCTCTATTTTTAAGATTTGGCTTAAAACTTTCCTTTTAGATAAAGCTTATAGTAAGGACTGGATCAGGTGACCTTGAACCATCCTTTAGTGACACTGCAATAGGCCTAGGCTGCTGGGGCGTTCCCATGATGCAGGGAACATTTCTTCTTCGCTCACCTCTTTTCACTCTCTACACCTTAACACACCACTCAGCATTTAATCATTAGTTACTAATATATGTCTCTCTTCCACAGCATGTCTTTTATCCCATTTCCCTCATCTCACCTCAAACTGGTCAGGGCAGATGGCTGCCCCTCCATGAGCCTGGTTCTGTCACAGGTTTCTTCCTGTAAAAGGGAGTTTTTCCTTCCCACTGCCACCAAGTGCTCACTCATAGTTTGATTGAGGCAACTGTTGCTGTGATTTGACGCTGTATAAAGAAAACTGAATTGAATCGAATTAGCTCAGAAAGGTTCTTCAGCGTAAAATCCACCCTCCACTTTGAGCTCAGTATCAGTAAAACATCTGTTAGTGGCAGAGAAACTATCACACTGATTAGTTTAGACTTTAAACTCACACAGAATGAGACCAAATTGATACATCATTACTCAGGAATGGAGATTGCGTGCAACCTCCTTTGATAATAAATCCTAGCTGACTATTACTTAAAAAAAAAAAAAAACTTTAAAGTCACAAAAAATTTACGGAAAAACTACTGTTATCTTTAGTTAGAAATACAGTTACTAAATAGATAAACCGTGTTGATACAAGACCAAACATGGACTTAGTAAAAAGCTGTAATTCTCCTTTGATCAAGAAACCACTTACTGGCTCATCTTTAGAAGTTTTTGGGAGAGGCGGGACAATAGTTTTTTTTCCCTCACTATCACAACTTTTTATTGTGTTATTTCAAAGCCGAGGTGTGTTTTACAGAGGAAGCTGATATTTAGAGGCTTAAAGCTGAAGTTAAAACTCTCATTGTTTGAGGCGCTCTCAGATGTGTTTGATTTGCAGCAGACGGTTATGTCAGTTCATTCAGAAACAGGAAGGATGTCTCCACTGATTTGAAGCTATTCCAAGAATCTACATTATTGTTGCTATTATTATCATCATGATCCTTAAACTTTCAGATTATTATAACTTAGCTACTAAGATGAAACCTATTATTTCTACTAATAACCCAAGCAATGACAACGAGGTTGTAAACCACCTATTTGTGGGGAGCAGAGCATTACAGCACCGATCAGACAACTTGGATAAGATCTTCCATTTTTTAAACAGCTTTAAGTGTTTTTGTGGAGTATATTAAGTTGAATGAATGTGAAAAGGTATTTGGGTGACATATCAGATTGAATGTTTTGTGTGTGAACACTCACAAACACACACACACAGAGAACAAAGAGGGAGTTTTAACAAGCTGTCAATCAGTGCTTAAATGAAAGCCTGTGTGATTGGTATGTGATAGACACTCACTTCACACTCGCTATCTGACATATCTCCATACCTTTAACTCATACACCCAGCGACTTGTATAAGAAGTCGCACGCCATCGATAAGATAAATGTCAACAAAAAAGATAAACGATGCACAAACCTTTTCTGGCAGGGAGTAATTCCTGTAAACAACAGCGTTAGCAGACAGAGAGAAGATATAAATAATGCAGCCCATTTCACAACTAAAGACATTTCAAGTGTCAAAGAACTCCAACACACTCCTTTTCAAATAAAACTTTAAATCCCTTTATTCTCTATGGCATGGTCATGTTTAATGTAAAAGTAATAAATAAATAAATAACTCCAACATGTTTCTGAACACAAGCCTTCATCAGGGAGTGAAAGAAAACACTGGATCTTTTCTAGTGGTGTTCCACTAATAGGGACCTAGCGATAAGATTCCACCTATTATAAGAGTGAAATATTCCACTGGTGAAGCTCCACCGATAGGACGAATCTTTAACTAATTCAATCCAAATCAAACAAGATAACACACAGCAGCATCAACCACAGACAACACAAATGCATCTTCAAAGACAAATTTAAAAAAGTCTTTATTTAAGACAGAATATTTCGTGGCTGTAATTTATAAATCCAAAAAGCTTCCCTTTGGTTCAGACTCCTTTGTCTGTCACCTCCTCGCATGGAGAGAGGAACATCCTCAATCTTAAAGCCTTGTCACACAGATGGATAACCATTTCTCTCCTAGTTAGATGTTAGCTAAGCTAGAAATGTGATTTGTTACAAAAATTTGTTATAAATCACTGTTCTGCTGAGAAACCTTGGGTCCTGGAATTTATGCGGAGATTACTTTGACACAGACATACATGTGGCAAACCAAAAGCAAAGCTCCATGGCAATGCACTCCCCAGTGACAGTGACCTGTCCTCACTGCATTGCATAAACTAGTCAGGAACAGCTCCAGGAAAACAACAAAAACTCAGCGGCATTGCCTCAACCTCCAAACTCTAATCAAGCATATGTATATATCCTGAAAACCATCCAAATCCTGGATGCTTCAGCCTGCAAGCCCCCAAAGGATCCAGAGGCAAGTCCAGAGGTCACCTGTTCAAGCACAATAAGGGTATTTTTTTTCCAAAATGATTAAAAACATGAAAAAACAAACAAAAAGAAAAGAAAACACTAAATGTATTTTGAATACTTTGAACCCCCCCAGAATCCAGACAGCACCTAAGGCCCCTGAAAACCTTAAGAAACCCCTGAATTTGCCTTTGTTTTCTTTTACAAATGGCTGTGGTCATCCCAGGGCCTTTATTGCAATCTCATGACTTATCTGTTGGTATTATCGGGATTTAGCAACAAACTGACTCACATTTTGTTTGTTTTGTTTTCACTTCAACTGTAACTCCACACTGTTACAGTACAAAATCTGACTGATTGGAAGGGAAACTTTTTTCCAATGAAAAAAAAATTTCCTTTCCTTGAGGCACTTTAAGTGAACTATGCACTATGCACTAGCTCTTAAAGGGTATGATACTGTTTGTCAAACCGGTGATTTCCCCCACATGACTCCACCAATTTTCAAACCCATCTCAACCCTGTTTAGATGCTATAACTTCCTGTAAAACATGGTAAACACCAGAAGATAATGCATCAAACTTTATAACATTCAAAGTGCTCATACAGTTATTTATACTATGATTGTTTTGTTTACCTTGTATAACAGCACTAGGCTGCTAAGTTCACCAAATAAAAATATCTACAGTAGCTGTATTGGAAGTCAACTTATTTAATGGTAAGATAGTCGTCAACATTATGTTAACTGACAGTATATCTCCCCACTATCATAGAACAGTGTGTTTGTTTTGATCCTGAGTACCCACGCAGCAGATATTACATCCCACGTGATGAAATGCACCGTTTACAACCTTAAGCCAAAAAAAAGCCTCATAAAAAAATAACCTTGATTTTATTACGATA
>VUQJ01006594.1:1386-11975 GCA_015108635.1 Andinoacara biseriatus | reverse complement strand
AGAATACAGGCTCTTTACAGGCAAAGAGTGTTTTGTTGTAAAATAAAATAACATCTTTCAAGTCAATTCAACTGATTCCCATCTGTTATCCTCCGCGTCCCTCTTCTTTTGTCTGACCTTTAACATTTTGGTTAAGGTGTATTAAGTGTTGAACCACTTCCATCTTAAATCTGCACATTTCAAATTCTCAGAAGAGCCTGGAAAGACGACTGGGAGGGACACACACACACACACACACACACACACACACACACACACACACACACACACACACACACACACACACACATAATCACTGAAACTCTGCATCCAATTTTCCTGGAGGACATGAATGGCAAGGCCTATCTGGAAATCAATCTTCAGATTAATAATGAGGCATTTCTGTCTGCAGATGCCAGAAAAAACACGTTATCTTTCTTCATCGCCTGACACTGTAATTGAGAAAAGTAGTACTTGACGGCAGAGAAAGAAATGAAAATGTTTAAGGGGGATGAGTGCAGACAAATGAATGACAGGGTTTGGCATGCTGCACAGTATGTATTAGATAGAAACATGCTGTCATTTAAAAGTTATATTTGAAATTATATTTTTGCTCTTCCAATATATGTAAGATATAACGGTACTAATTATACTGTCAAGGCTGGTAATACTACATTTCCATACCATAACGTCCCCCCAAACTTTTTTACAACCACCACACCACAACAGTAAACAGAAAGCTAGACAGAATGTTATGGCTGGGCTAATGATAAGGCATGACGTACTAAAGGAAAACAAGGCTATTAAAAAGCAGATGTCCATACTGTTTCACAGCTGGTACTGATATTTGTATGGCTGGAGGTGATATGTTGATGTGTAGAAAATGTACGTGCACTAACAAGACTGAGTGGCTGGGGCTACAGGGGCTGCAGCACCAGAGAGAAGGGATTTACTGTATACCAACAACATTTATTCTGAGAAAGACGCTGGAAACGTGAGGAGGCATCATCTTAGCTCAGCCAGCTGGTAAGTAAAAAAAAGAAAAAAGAAAAAGGTGGAGCAGAAAGAATGAGATCTTTCTGAAGTTAATACAGCAGCGTAATTCATTGTTAGTTGTAAATCAACAATTCTTCAACGATCATTGCTATTAGAACTTATTACCTATGATTTGTCCACATTTTTTTTCTGGGTTTTTCACAGTGATCATGTGGACAGTGATGCTGCTTCTCACAGTAGGAATAGTGGATCTGAGCATTGGCCAGCGCTACAGCCAGATTCAGTGGCTCTCCCATCTTCGCAGGCAGCAGTGGCACGCTGGCTGGCAGCCTGAGGATGTGGATTGCCCCCTGGAGTGTAACTGCCCTTCAACCTACCCCACAGCCATGTACTGCCATAGTCGCAACCTTCACCATGTTCCCTATGTCCCCTCTCATATAAAGTATGTTTACCTGCAGCATAACCAGATCACAAGCATCCAGGATGGGGTGTTTGACAACGCTACCAACTTGGTCTGGATTGTGTTGCTTCACAACAAGGTTAACTCAGACAAGATCGGCAAGAATGTCTTCAGCAAGCTTGGGAACTTGGATCGGCTCCTCTTGGATCACAATGACCTCACACATGTACCTCCTAACTTGCCCAGGTCAATCACAGATCTGCGGCTTGGCCACAACAAGATATCAAAACTCCTGTCCAGCTCATTCGAGGGGATGTCCAACCTCACCACCCTTCATCTCCAAGCAAATGATATAGAGGACATTGGAGATGTGTTCAAGGGAATGAAGTCTTTGACAATGCTGGATATTAGGAAAAACAAGCTAAAGAAAATCCCTGACAACCTTCCTGAGAGTGTGCAACAGCTATACCTGGAATTCAATAATATAGAGACTGTTCCAGCAGACTTTCTCACCATGTATCCCAAACTACAGTTTCTCCGCTTGGCTCATAACAAGCTGACTGATAAAGGACTTCCTTCCAGTGTCTTCAATATCAGCACGCTGGTTGAACTTGACCTGTCCTTCAATAAATTGGAAAAGATCCCTGTTGTCAGTATGAACCTGGAGAACCTTTATTTACAAGGCAATAAGATTAAAGGTATGAGGACTTCTATTACTTTAAATTAGATAATGCCTTGAAATATTTTGTCTGTGCAGAAAGACAGTTAAGTTTAGAAAAAAAGCAAAGAAGAGTGATGTGATTATATACACTTACAGTGCTGAACTTTCTTGAACACTCAGAAGTCTCTATTAGTTTGGTTGTTTTACTCAGTGAGACATACATGCTGCCACTCACTCATAAAAACGGGTGATAATACACAAACCTTAAAGACTTTAGAAGTAATGTTTAAACACTGGCACTTTTGATCTCAAAATATGTTTAGTTGGCGAATAAGTTTTAACATTTATTATAGATCCTGGCACATAATTTAGGTCATCATGCCTTCAATGGTATAATCCTCTCCTATTGCTTCTATTGCTTGCATGATAAGGAACTAAAATGGAGCTGAGACATGCATTAGTTCTCCCATACTGTTTGTAGCTGTACTTTACAACTGTATGGAAATTTAGTCCTCTAGCTTGTATGTGTATGCCTATGTAGCTGCATATATGGCATATCAACTTCCTATAATCTAAATGCCCAAGATTGATGTAACATCTGGAGTCGGAGCGGTGCATGCACTAAAGTGAAAATATCGACCACTAGATGACAGCAAAAGCAGGATTTTCAAACTGTTTACCAGTTATTTAAATGAGTCCCTTGAAGCAGGGGTTTTCCACGAACTCTCTCATTCATGGTACAAACTTTACAAAACACCAAATAATCTCCCCATAGAAATCACAACAGAAAACAACGGACAAGAATGCTTAGCTATAGTAGAGACCCCTTTTGGCACAGATGTCCTTTGTTTGAGTAAGTATCCATGTACTGAAATGCATAGGTATATGTAGTAGTAATCATTTTTCTTACACTTGTGGTGGAAAGACATAAGTCCTTGCCTCACATCTCACAAAGTAACATTGTAACTTATTTGCTTGTCCCTTTCCTCTTTCAGAATTCTCCCTGAGCAGTTTCTGCAGTGCTGTTGACATGTCAAACTTCTCCAGGCTGAAGATGCTCCGTCTTGATGCTAATGAGATCAGTACCAAAGACATTCCGGCTGAAGCTGCCTACTGTTTGCGGCGTGTTACCTTTATTGACGTGTAAACCTTCCCAATTTCTCACCCCGACATGTCTCCATCTGTAACACTTACCATGTATTTACCTAATATTATTTACTGCTGTTAATCTTTGTGTATCTTTAAAACAATAAAATGAGTCAACAGGAAATACCACAGTTATATATCACATATCCGGGTGGCAGGCACGTGGATGACAAAGACGGAAGAATTTTGTTTAATGCATGACATCCTCTCAACAAATTAATCAGTTCCAGTATTCTGATAAAATAGTTAGCTATAATAATCACTATTATTATTTCATACATAAATAAGTTCTAGCCAATGACTGCAAATTCTGGTTGTGCCATCAGGTATAATATGAAACTGCCAGTCATCAGAGTGTGATACTGTTTGAATTTTTGCCTCCACTGTGCAGGTAATGCAATAAAACAGAAGGCCAAGCAGCAATCCATACTCTTTGTAAAAAAAAATTTTAATTAAAAAAAATACATTTAACATGTAAAGTTGCCGGGTGAAATGACCATAATTAAACAACTTCTTCAAATGAGCTGTGACTATTATGTCTCAATGATATCTAATTGTTTACTTCAGTTCATAGAGTTCCCTTTCAAGCTGTTATTAGGCCATATAACGCTTCAGTTTTTAATAAGTTAATTTAGTTTACTCTAATTTGAAGGGTAAGAAGCAGAGAGGCTGGTGAAGAGGACTGCCAAAAGGGCTCTCCACCTCTCCTAACCGATCTTTAGCAGTTCCCACACATTTATTGTTGAAGACAACTTGTCTTTTCATCTTCCACAGCTGCCTTTAATCCTTTGCAGAAAGGCACTAAATTGAATTAGAGAAATACTTTACTTGTTTTGTAATGGTGCAGTGTCTTGGGATAAAGAATGGATCACTGCCATGCAACAGTGGTTTGCACTGATAAGCGGTAGCATGAGAAATTAAGTGTTATAGATCATGTTGTATTGCAGGTTACAGTTGGTCCTGCAGAGGCTGTGGTGCAGAGCTGTTTTCCCTCTTTACGTCAAAGACTCATAAAAACGCGCACACACACACACACACACACACACACACACACACATATGCACAAATATCCTTTGGCATGCTTTACTGATTTGGTCCTCTCTAAGACATATGCAAATGTTTCGGTTTTTGAGGAACTATCCAGTTTTTCTGAAAATCATTAAACTATTTATTAGCACAAATAAAACATTTTGGCCCGACCATCACCAAGTAAATACAAGCGAATACAACAAATGACAGCATTAGGTGCATGCATATGCACAAACCCTCCCTGTTTTCTCAGTATTAGAACTAGCTATTTGTCACTAGCATGCAGTAATGATTAAATGTCATACGTGCATATGAATAAACTGTGTTATTATTCCCCACTCAATTCTGTCGCCCCTCTGTGCAGTAAAACACATTTCCTTTGAAGTTGCAGCAGTGATATGCATCTATTGGAATCATTTCCTAACTATTCTGAGTGTAACCAGCAGCACATTATTGTACCGAGGTCATATTGAAACTGTTTGTGCAGTTTTTAAATAAAATAAAATAAAAAACAAATCCCATTCTTTTAACACAATAACTATTATGTAAAGACTGTGTAGATTGATGGCATTTTGCAAGAATAAAAGCATTTCCAACATGTTAAAAATGCAAAACAATGGACACTGTGAAGTGGCTATAAATCCTTTAATGAGAACATTACTCGCTCTTTAGATGTGAATGTACTGTGTTCAGATATGAACTGGGCAGCTGGAGAGCTAAATAAATTTTCAGCTGGTTATTGATGGTTAACTTTTATTATCAATACAGTGATTGAATAAAGTAAAGATAATAAATAACTTGGAAATGTTTGTCAAAAAACATTACAAACAAGATGGTAACTAGTAGCAAATGGAGAAATAATTCAACATATCTACTGTAAAAACAACTTTTTTTGTAGTGAACTTAAAAAGATATCTGCAATGGAAAATGCATAAATATAATATACATACCACATTATTAACAATAAGTTCC
Source organism: Andinoacara biseriatus (assembly GCA_015108635.1). Taxonomy (NCBI): domain Eukaryota; kingdom Metazoa; phylum Chordata; class Actinopteri; order Cichliformes; family Cichlidae; genus Andinoacara; species Andinoacara biseriatus. The sequence goes on along the minus strand of VUQJ01006594.1, from coordinate 6,792 downwards.
ATCTTTGTTCTCAGATAAAGCAAAGTTTCTTATCCACAAGGTGTGCATGATATATTACACATATACTAACACAAAAACTCAGGTCCACAAGTGTTCTGCGTGCTGCTGCAGTGATGCATTCTTTGACTTCCTAGAGAGAGAGATCAATACTGAAAATACACAAAAACATAAAGATGTGTGTGCAGTCCTAATGCTGCACATACTGCTGCTGCACATATTGCATTTGTATAACACATTTAAACAGCTCCAGATGTTTAACTGTAAGCACTGCTTTATAGACCAGTAGGATACTCACATTACTGTCCCTCAGTTTCTATGTCCTGTAGGTCTGTGCTTTAATAAGATTCCAGAAGCATACATTAGGATTATATCAATAAATATGGAAATGTCTTCTTTTTTTAAACTATTCAGTATATTCTCACCTTGTGTTTGTTTGTAGTTTTGATCCACGAGGGCTGTGAGTTTTCTGTTTTGGAAAGAAAGGAACATTTTAGACACATCCACATTTTGACTGAACAAATAAAATGAACAGATGGAATTTTCCTGTTTTTATCGAAAATAATACTTAATCACTCACATTGCCAACTTGTAAAACGTGACTATTCCAAAAGTTCCTTTAAGAAGATGAAATGCGTGGGCTGTTTGTGGCATGCATAATCGTGTTCATGGGAAATACTATTTTTTTTTTTTTTCAGGAAAGATTGCAAAATGAATCATGCCTCAATCACAGCAACTTTTACAGAACCTTAACAGAAGTGTTATAAAGATGCAGGGAGTAAGACTACAGAAGCATCTCTGAAAAACTGGAAGTTCATCACTTCACAATAAGAAACCTGTCTACAAACCAAGCAAATTTAGGACTTTTGTCAATAATGTACACTGCTATTTTTGGATGAAAAAGGCAGTATACTACACAGCAAAACCTCATCCAAGCTGTGAGACATGGCATCAGAGCATTGCAATCATTAGGGGAACAATGGCATGTGGGCACAAACAAACCCAAACTTTTTTTTTTTAAAGGAGGAATGGAGAAAAAAATATATTTACTGTTGCCTTAAGTTTCTGAAAAAGCGACAGGCGCCGTCTGATGGACGTTGTTGCTGCTAAAGCAGTTTCTACAATTTACTGAATTTCCGATTTCAGTAAACATTTGTAGAATTCAGATTGTTTTTACCCTGCACTGTGAGTGATTTCTCATTATGTTCAATGAAGACATGAAAAGCACAACTGCTCTGCTTGTTCTTAGTTTACCTTTAACTTAGAGTAAGATCAAACCACGTTTTTGTGTGTGTAGTGAATAGAGAAATTCTCTTAATTCCAAAGTGTTGGAATTAAGAGAATTTCTGGAAATTAGTCTGAAGCGGTAACAAGAGTTCAAAGCAGTTCTACTATTTGAACTGGTCTTGTTAGAAGCATGGCTGTAAACACTAACAGAAAAAAGAAAACACATTTTTGTTTAGCAACCCAAAGTAATGAAACACACCAAGGGTTGTGTTAATATGCAGAACAGTTGCTAAGATAAGTTCTTATTTCTTTTTTGCCTTGTTTTTCAAGATTGATCAGAAGTTCTGTTCTAGTTTTGGAGAACATTTCAAGATGATTGTCCTGGGATGTTTTTAGAAATTTTATTATGGTCCAATGTAACAGGTCAGTAATTCTGACATGAGAAGCCTCACACTTTTTACCAGGCAGCAAACATTTGTTCAAGGCAAAAACAAAACTCTTATTTTTAACTAAAATGTATTTTTGCGCCTTAGTGGTTAAATACCACATTTTTTGTGCTTCCTTTTCTGATCTTATTTTACAAATTGCTTCACATAAAACAACAACTTCATAACAAGTAGATTTTACTCTACTAGTGTATTAATATTTTGCCTATGGATTTAACAAATTTCAAAGTTCTGTCAGTTATGCTGATAGTCTGTTTTATGCCAGTAGTCATATGGTAGTGTACTGTAGGTAGCACCATGGTGCACTGGTTAGTACTGTTGCCTCAGACCATGAATGTCCTGAGTTGGAATATGCCAGATGGCTGGGGCCCTTCTGTGTGCATGCTCTCTCTGTGCCAGCTTCCTCCTAATGTCCAAAAACATATTTGCTAGTTTGAATGGTGATTCTTTCCTGTAGGTGTGAATGATTGTCTCTATGTCCCAAGACTGGTGTGATCTGTCCAGGGTGTAAACCCACCTCTGGACCAAAAACTAGGATAGGATCCAGCCCCAATTGGTAAGAATTGTGGCAACTTTATCCTTTTTCCTTTAGTAAAGGATGGTTCAGAGTATCTTATGCAAAAAGAGGGCAAGTAAGGAAGCAATATAGCACCTTTCTTTGACATTTACAGAATTCATCAAGCTCTTTTCGTGTTTAAAACTGATCTTTGCTTTACAGTGCCACTGTCAGTGCTGGTGCTCATGTGAAGCCAGTTCTGCCTTGGTGCCCAAAATAAAGTTAGGGGAAATTGTTGTCATAGCGTCCGTCTAGCTGTTGGTCCTTCCATTTTTACCATTCAAAGATGTGCAACACGATATTCATGTCTGTCCATCCGGGTGTTTGTCCATGAAGTTTTATATTTCTGGTCAAAACTCCAAAACCACATGAAGTTGAGCCATAAAATTATTCTACAAAGATGGGCAACATGATTTTCATATGTCTGTCCATCCGTCTGTCTGTCCAACTGACTGTCTGTTGGACTTATTATATGAACTTTTATTTTAGTTTCCTATGCGTTATCATATCTTCTGTTCTCATAAGTTGTTTTTATATTATACTGTTCTTTCTTTCTATTTTAAATTAGGACGTGTGGTGACTTTCCTTAAAGAATGTCACTGCAGTTCACTTATATGGGCTGTTTCAAGCCTGCAACACAAACACACACATACACATCCCCCACAGCAAACACAGATGCTTACATACACATACACACACACAAGCACATATCGTATGCACACAGGAAGTCACGTACGCCTTGGCTAACTTATACCTTCCATTGGTTTTTCCACTACCATATAAGGTTAAGAAGAGCCAAGAATGCTGTTTTTATTACTTATGTTGTAAAACTGCTTTCGTAAAACCATGTGACTTTTACAATGAATTAAAAGCCGCTGCAAAAGGAAGTTGCGCTGAGAAACTACTTCCTCTCTGACTAAGGAGCGGAGATTTACATCTCTGCTGCGGTGTTCAGAGGTGGGGTGCTTCTTCCTCGCTAGCGGGATACCAAAAACAGTCTGTGTGTGAGTGTTCCTTGTTTTGTAAAATGATCTAAACCTATCACCGTCCATGCATCTGTCTGTGAGGTTTTACTTTTCTGGTCTATAGACTCCAATACCACAAGGAGTTGAGCCATGAAATTTGGTAGATGTGTTCTTTACTCTACAAAGACGTGCAACACAATATTCACATGTCTGTCTGTCCATTCGTGAGGTTGTCCATGAGGTTTTATTTTCTCGTCTATAGACTCCAAAACCACAAGGAGTTGAGCCATGAAATGTGGCATGTGTTCTTTACCTTTCAAAGATGTGCAACACAAACTAGAATACATATTATAGCTTTACTAACCCAGGAGTATTTCGACAAATGTTTTGGGCAAGGCCTCCAAATTAGAGCTAAATAGTTGTGCAGAGGGTAATAAGATGTCTGCTGAAGGGTTTTCCATTGTGAAATGGGGTATAATGTTATCCTGACTTCTACATTTATTTTATATTTCCATTAATCACAGAGAAATATCCCCATCAGTAATGTGGTCTTGAGCAAAACTTCACCAGGCTTTTTGAAGGTAAGCATAAAATGATGTTTCTACACAAGGTGATTCCCAAAGAGAGGAGTGGCAGGCTTAAAAACCTATCTACTGTAAATGAACTGTATCTGAAAGTCATGAAAAAATCCAGTAAAGACCTAACACAGGACATGAGAGATGCATCTGGCCCTTCAGTTGATCCATCTACTACTCACTAAAGTCTCAATGGATGGGTGGCCATCAAGAAGCCGTTCTAGGGGAAGAGAAACAGGAAGAAAAGTATGAGGTATGCCGTATTACACAAGCACTGGACTGAAGATCAGTGGTAACAGGTCGTATGGAGTGATAAATCCAAATTTAATATTTTTTGATTCAAATTGTCAAAGGAGGTCAGGAGAGCGGTACAACAATGAGTGTCTGCAGCCACTTGTAAAACACAAAGGAGGCTCTGTCATAGCTTGAAGTTGCATTTCATTGGGGATCTTGTCAAAACTGATGGAAGTAAAAACATAGAAGAGCACTGTCAGAGTTTGATTCACCATGCAAAACCACATGGAAAGCATCTGATTGGAAACTTCGTAAGGGATTAATAACGTTTTATATAATTTCTAATCTAATCTAAATCTCTAGGATGCCTTCTTTCATCTATATATTGTCAAAATTAATAAAATCTTGTTTTACAGACAACTAAATATTAAAGCAAAACAACAAGGTAATGTTACTTGCAGACAGGACTACTTTAATCCCTATTAAAATGTCCTTGAAGCTCTTTGAAAACCCTTCAGTTTATCCAAAATTCTGCAGCAAGGCTAGATGATTTTTTTCCCCATATTAATGTCTCTTTATTGGGTCCCTGTTAAATCGATCCATCCATCCATATTCAGTTTATCCAATGTACTGATGAAGCCCACACGGCAATACCACAAATAAAGACCCTAGCTGACCAGGAGGTTTAAATCAGAAAATTTTAAATCCAGAAATCCTACTTAGCACATACAAAGTTGAATGATCATGCCCCATCATATCTTATTCATATCTTATCATATCATATCTTATTTTGACATTTTTTTGCATAAAAGTGACAAAGTTGCAACAGGCTGTGCAGAAGAATTTCAGTGGTTGAATGTAATGCTGCAAAAACCTTGTAGATGGGGATTCAATATTTTTTCCCACTTCTGTTATTGGCATTTTCAGATTCAGTCTTACTGCTATAAATCAAAAAACAACACTGCTCCATGCTTGTCAGCTGAGTAAATTGCAGTCTTTTTACAGCCATCTATCAGGTTTAAGGTCTTTGGGAATGTAATGTTTATATTACTTTCTGTCTCATCCCTGTAGACAAAGCAAATCTAGAGCCTAGTTCTCAAGTGGTGAGTGGTGGCCCAAGGTGGGTCACAAATCATATTCAACAGAATCGAAGCCAAAATGATCTTTTGAAGTCAAACATATTTTCATTGGTTTTTGACCAACTTGAGGAAGACTGTTTAGTTGATGATTGCAGGTCTTATGAAAGACAGTTTGTTTAGCTTTGGTTGCTAAAAACAGCTGCATGTTTGTCTCCTGTTTGGATCTTTATTATGCAGCTGCAGGTTTGAATCAAGTAAAACTTTACATCAGAACTGCCGTACTTTCAGAAATGTGTACAGAATGTGCTTGTAATACTGTTTACAGCA